>LPNX010879601.1:16552-274691 GCA_001517045.1 Pseudotsuga menziesii | reverse complement strand
GATTAACATTTTTCATGATGATGTGATAGCCTAAAAAACTCATAGTTTCAAAGCATAGTTTAATGGTTACAATCCCCTAATCTTTCATCATCGAATATCATCAATACCAAGGTTAATAAATAAGAATATAATTGATGTAATTAGAATTATGGTCGATATTATAATGAGAAGGAAACAATTGGTAATGTAACCAAAATCATATCAAACCTATGAAAATCACCTTAGCCACTTATGATGGACTTTAATACTAACTCACCTCAAGGTAAAATATGAAACTGTAAAATATCAATTCTCCAAATGTATTAGAAATCGAACCCCACTGGCAGTAGCGTTTCTTCTCCTTTGGTTTACAAAAACCCATTAAACATAGAAAAATTACAGAATGTTAAAGAATGAAAGCTTCTCTAGCTCTGATGAGCGCTACACCCCCCCCCCCAAATTTCAATCATAGCATCAACTCTGATTAACAATTTTCATGATGATGTGATAGCCTAAAAAACTCATAGTTTCAAATCATAGTTTAATGGTTACAATCCCCTAATCTTTCATCATCGAATATCAACAATAACAAGGTTAATAAATAAGAATATAATTGATGTAATTAGAATTATGGCCGATATTATAATGACAAGGAAAGAATTGGTAATGTAACCAAACTCATATCAAACCTTCGAAAATCACCTTAGCCACTTATGATGGACTTTAATACTGACTCACCTCAGGGTATTGAAAAGGTTCATAATCCCATGAACTTGACCTCATCTAAAAATACAAAATTCATAATGAGGATAAGTGTATAATAATATGAAACTTGCGGAATTTATATCAAATACACTTTTATCCCTATGATTAACATGATGAAATAGATATTTTAGAAGTGAAAAATCTCGTTAGACCTCATATATAAATTGGAAAAACAAATATCATATCATGTAACAGCTTGCTTAGATTAATAGTCAAAAACCATTGATGTAATAAATTCATTTGACCTCAAATATGCATGAGTGATAAATGTTGTACAATTAGGAGTTACTAACTTTCGGGATTATAACCTTTCCATATGATCAAAAGAAATGAGAAACTAAGGCCAAGAGATTCAAACTCGACATAAACTGATGTTAATCCCCCTAAATCAATCAATCAATCAACTTCTATTGGGAGTACCTTCAGAATCAAAGATTCTAAAGGAACTCCTAAAATATCTATAGATGAGTGTTGATTAAGATTGTGATATCAAATGTCGTTCAAAATATTGATGAAATGACATATTTGAAATTTTTGTGTTCAAATTGCTCCAGAGGGTGTTGCTTGCCAACAATTGGCAACATGCTAGGACTGAACCAGTTATCTTTGTGAAAACAACATCCACACTTCAGATAATCAAATACAATTCCTTTTAAAGTATCAAACATCTGCTTAAATGATTTCATATCTAAACCAATCTAAACATATAACCAAACCTCAACAGATTTCCCAAAACAATCTTATAGCCGTTATCTGAGTATTCCCGATTCAATTCAACCTTAGGTAGGTGTAGAGTAAAATATCTTAATTCCAATGTAAATCTATAATACCAAAGATAGGTTAGCCAATAACAATATAGATGTAGTTTCTCTGGAACATCAGTTGATTTTCCCCTCATTTAAGCAAAATAGTAGACAGTACTCATTTTTTTTTTGAAATATGAAATTTTAATATATATACAAATCATATACACAGGGATAAATACAAAAATAATTAATCAGGAATACTATCTTAGCTTGGTGACCAAATAGTGATATCCTTATTCACCACTCCTACCAGAAACTGATCAGGCCAGCTTGTGATGAGAATTCCTGTCTCTCAGTTTATTCGACTGAGAGTCGCTGTCATTGGCTTGGTAACCAAATTTTGACAACGTCATTCCAATAGAACCTATGATCATAAGCAGACCGGCTCATGATGAGACCTCCTGTTTCCTGATTAACCTCTTTCATATTTACCTTCAGTTCAAGAGTGCTACCCTGGCTGAGTGACCAGATGTATTCACGAAAATGAGGGAGAAAACCACAGAATTCTTAAGACAACTTAAATATGACTAGATATCTTCAATGAATATTCAAGCTTAGTAGATGCCCATTGGAATTAGTAAATAAATTCCCTGAGATATCAGTTTATAGGAAGGCACCCGGAGACAACAGTCAAGAATTTCTAAGAGAAAAACTGTAGAGGTTAAAACTAATACAGGTTTGAAAATAGATCACTTGTGAGACATCGGATACTTCTAGCCACCATCAGTGATTACGATCTGATATGTATTTTAGTCATTCCTGTTTGACATATTTCACCATCAGGTTCTTGCTTAAGACTATGCAAAATGCTTCATGCCGAATTCTGTGAGACAAGATAGGAGATGTGTCTGATAAAGAAACTATTTACAGAAGCAAACATGCAATCTTATGTACAGTGAATGATTTTGAAGAATTCAATTATTTTCATGACCTGTCATCTAAAATTTCCAGTAAGTAAACATGATGACAGAAGGAAAGAAAATAATTAGTAATTACAATATCAAAAACGCTAACCGATCAAGAAATCATAACGGAACCATAAATATGTATATAAATATACATAATGGGAATATACAATGAAAATGACTTAATGATGTGACATTACTGAAAGTACCTTTTAATGATATGCCCATTTACCAAGAAGGTATTGAGCTATCCTTGCAAAGTATGCAAATGGAAAGTATTAGGACCAAGTTTTTCTGCTATCGCATATGGACCTAACCAGAGACGTTGGAATTTCGTATGTTCCCCTTTATCTTCATGTGCTTTGTCCCATTTCAAAACCAGATCATCTACGTGTAGTTCTCCGTTCGAGGATGAGCCATGATCGAACCATGATTTAACAATTTGCTTATGCTTCGTGAAATGTCTCTTAGCATTTTCTCTCTCTTCTTCCAATTTCAACAGCATATTGATTCTTTATTCAATGGCTGAACACTCTGTCTCTTGTACAGCTCTTGCAAGCTGTAACAAAGGCAGAAACAGATTTGGAGGAAGAATAGCCTCCATTCCATATACCAAAAAGAAAGGAGAATTACCGACAGATGATTTTGGGGTAACCCTATCATCCCAGAGAGCTTGATATAGAATAGTATGTCAGTTCCTATGATTTTCAGCTATGGATCTCTTCAGAATTTTCAGCAAGTTCTTATTCGTTGATTCAGCAAGGCCATTGCCTTGTGGGTAATAGTTCACCGAATATCTGATTCTAATTCCCTTTTCTAATGCAAATTCAGCTAATTATTTAGAATAAAAATAATATACATTATCAAACACGAGAGATTCGGGCACCCCAAATCTGGTTATTATGTTAGTTTCAAGAAAATGCAATACCTGATTTGTGTTAACCACCCGTAATAGTTTCGCTTCGGACCATCAAGTAAATTAATCAGTAGCAGTTACGATGTACTTATGCTGAAGAGAGGAGGAGGGATTTATTGGTCCGACGATATCTATTCCCCACTGTTGGAAAGGCCTATCCACCACCACAGGCTGCAAAGGGAATACTGGTTTTTAACTCTGCCAGCTGCAGTCTGACAATCTTGGCACCTTCTAACGAAAGAATGGGAATCTTTAAATAGAGTTGGCCAAAAATAACCTGCTCTTAAAACTTTATGAGCAGTAGTATCACCACCGAAGTGACCACCAGTAGGCCCATCATGCAGTTGTGTTAAAACTGAATCAGATTCCTCCTTTTCTAAACAGCAAAGCAAAACTCCATCTACATTTTTCCTGAAAAGTACATTATTTATCAACTGGTAGGGTGTTGATTTTAATCTTACAGCTCTTTTATTCTTTGGTTCTAAATGGTCTGGAGCACTGCCAATTTCAAGATAAGTTCGAATATCAGCATACCATGAACTAGCCGGATCTAGGATAAAACAAACTTCCTTTTCTAGTAAGGTATCATCTAAAGGTATGCCATTCTGCTCAGCAAGCAGATGTGTTGATTCAGCTGCCAATTTACATAACCCCAAACCACATACAACTTGAGAGGGTTTGATCTCTAAGTCATACTCCTGTAGAGAAGCCATCCAATGTGCCCTTTTTTCTCCAAGGTATTTCTGTACTAGCAAATTTCTCACAGCAGAGAATGGAACAATTACCTTGGTTTTCGATTTAAGGAGATAAGGACGAAAATTGTTTACTACTTTGAACACAATAAAATCCTGTTTATCCACTTCATGGTAGTTCAGCTCAGATCCTTTTAAATTCGAGCTCATAAAGGAGATAGGTAATTCATCCCCCTGCTGGTTCCTCTGAGTAAGAACAACTACATAAGATATGTCGAATGCGAAAGTATAGAAATAAAGTCTTTCCTAAAGTCAGGGCTCACAAGTGTGGGTGCCTCAGTGATGGCTTCTCTAATTTTGATAAACGGCTCTTTCTACCTATCCCCCCATGAAAAGATGCTATCTTTCTTAATCATATTCTGCAGTGGGAACACAATTTCAGAAAAAATGGGAACAAACCTTCTCAAAAAATTTATCTTTCCCATGAAGGATTGCATGGATTTTTGAGTAGAAGGAAAAGGAATCCTATAGATAGCTTTGGTTCTTTCAGGATCAATCATGATCCCTTCCTTTGACACTACAAATCCTAGAAAAATTCCCTCGATCACTGAAAATATTGTCTTTTTAGGGTTAAGGGAAATACCAAACTTCTTGCAACGTTCAAGTACTTTACGTAAGTGTGAAATGTGATCAGATCTATTTTTGGAAAACATAGTGACGTCATCTAAATAGACAATGACAGAGTGATTTATCAGACCTCTAAAAGTAGCATCCATTTCCCTTTGGAATGTAGCCCCAGCGTTTATCATTCCGAAGGGCATCTTCCTGTAGGCATAGGTTCCCCAAGGGGTCCTAAAACTAGTTTTCAGCTGGTCTGCAGGAGAAACTAGGACCTGATTATACCCAGAAAATTCGTCTAATAAAGACAACATCTGAGCACCTGACACCTTTTGGAGGCTTTGTTCCATGGGAAGAATAGGATAGTTGTCATTTTTTGATGATTGGTTTAAGTTTTGGAAATATACACATAACCTAATATCTCCATTTTTATTCCTAACAGGAACAAGTTTTTCCACCCACTACGTGTGGCGTACTAGAAATATAATGTGGGCGGTGAGCAATTTGTTCAATTCTTTCTTTACCGTTGGTTCTAAGGCAGGGTGCATTTTTCTTAGTTTTTGCTAGAAAGGTTTTGACTGGGATTTCATAGGGATTACATGTTGTATGATCTGGGTATCAAAAGTATTCAAATCATCGTATGACCATGCAAATACATCCTTGAATTCACTAAACAGTTTCAGAAAGGATGGTTTCCCGTTCTTCGTGCAGTCTGATCCTAAATTGATATTTTGAGGATTTGCTTCCGTGCCTAAATTTATGATTTCATAACACATGTTGGAATTGTTCGTCCTGCAATTAGGCACTCCTTTAAACTTATCATGTAGGTCATAAAAAATTTTGAGCCTAAGAACCAATGTAGGGATCGAATTTACCAGTTCAAAAGATTGGTCAACGGGATGAGGTGGATGGATTGTTGAGAAATTGTGCAGATCTTCATCATGTGTGATCTCGTCAATTTTTTATTCCTTAAAAGCATCTTCTCCAGTTAATAAGGCAATGATCTGCGAATCATCATTAAAGACACGTCACTTAGTGATGTTATCAGGGATCAATGGTCTAAATAATAATTCAATATAAAAAACATTGGGAGAAAAATTTTCTGAGGGAATGAGCCACGAGGCTACATTTTCCAAAAGGTCAGCTTCCTGATTCTGAAAATGAGGAATAGACTTGATATTAAAGGAATCAAATGCTGAAATTAGATTCCATACTTCTTTTTGATAACTTTGCAAATGATTAGATAAGAAATGAATGGAATTGCGGACTTGTCGAACAATAATTTCAGAATCGCCGAATGCAATTAGAACCTTAACATTCAAGTCCAACGCCTTCTTGATCCCTTGGATGAGGGCCTCATATTCAGCTGTGTTATTTGTGCAAAGAAATTCCAGCCTACAAGATAGCATAAGTTTGTTTCATGCAGTATCTAGGAGCATGCAACCTACTCCTGCACCTTCCTTGGATAGAGAACTATCAAAGTACAGATGCCAAGGATTATCAACAAGACTAATTACCTCATTTACATTATTCACAGTGTTAATCAAACTAGGTGCAGCTTCTTGAAAATCACAATGTAAAATTTCTGATTTATTTATGGAATCAGTAAACACAGATTTAAGTGCAGGGAAACTCCCCAAATCGGAATCGTATCCATAGTTCCCGAAAATGGAATCACTAAACAAGACTGGTTCATTGGGAGAGTTTATTTCAGTCACTATTTGTTTCATGTATCTCTCTCTGTCAATCCTAATCTGATTTGGTCGTCTATTTTTAGGTAACCATAAGTGTGACCAATCGGTTGAAAAATATCCTTTTAAAGCTCGAGACCAGTCATGACTTAAGAACAACCCATAAACATCAGGTATGTCTGCTACCACTACATCAATAACTTGGAAGAGTTGCGTATTAGTAGCCATTCTGATCATTACTCCTTTTAATTCTCCTACAATTTTCACCAAGAATTGATCCAGTTGGCTGATTTGAATTTCGCAGGGTGTGGGTTTAGCATTCAGCTTCTTACAGACTGAATAGGGCATAACGTTTGATGAAGCTCCGGAATTGATCATACATTTATGGACATTCCGATTGAATATTTCAAATGTTAGTAGGAAGGGGGGAGTTGTAGATTTGGAGTTCTTTCCTATCAGCGTATCTTTATCAATGACCATTTTGATATTACCATTAAAACCAACTGCTGCTTTACTGGTTGAAGGATCAAGGTTATTTACTGAAGGTACAAAGGGCTGATTTTTTGTTTTGGGGTTTAATGAAGTTGTTAAGTTAGAGAGTATTGAACCTCCAGGCATATGGTAAATTTTCAATAAATCAAACATGCTAATATTTTCCCTCTGTTTCTTGAGATCCTCTATAATGTCATACTGGAGATCCATGCCTTGAGTTACAGGATGTTGATTTGAAGGTTGGGGACTGTTCCTAGGTGTGGGTGATGGTTGTGAATCTACAAACCCTTTACTTCTTGTATTATGGGTGTGCTGGTTGAAAAAGATAGAATGATCATTAGGTTCTCCCTCTTCGGCTGAGCTATCCCAGAAATGGAAATTAAACAGGAGAGGATCTTCAGGAACTTCCTCTTCGATTTCAGGCTACTCAGGTTCACGATCTTCTTTCGAATCCTGATCGATTGAAGTTTCAGGTAAGCCATAGACAGCCCTTATAGTATTAAAGACTTCCTCATTGGTTGATATGCCAGGCGAAGTGTTTTTCCTGGCATTTGGTGATGTATATGGCCGGTATGGGGTTTTAAAATTCCCTCTATTTGAAGTACCTTCCCCATTATTGCATTTTAATATCACTACTTCATTTGTGAGAGACCTGATTGCTTGTTGTAATTTTTCTACATCGAAAGCAGGAGCATCTCTTTTATCTGTATTAGTTCTTATAGCTATTTCATTTCGTTTACGAAAAGGACCATGAATTTTGCCATTATTTTCTGGTTCAAATGTCAACGAATTCTTCTTGACCTTTATTGCTTCTTCAAAGGTTTCAACAAATGTGATTTTATCAGCTTGTTTCACAAACATACCAAGGAATTTAGGTAATGATGAAGCATAATTGTCAATTATGATATCTTCTGGAGGTTGGGAGGCTACTGGTATCTTATTCAAGAGAGTAAGGAAACACTGATTGAAATCTTTTATTCTTTCTTTGTTTTCCATCTTGATTCTAGCCAATTCTAGTGCTAACATAGTAGGGGTTTTTGTCTTCACCAAACTTGTTTAGGAATTTCTGCCTAAAATCACCCCAACTAGTTATAGATCCTTGTGTTAGGGAAAAATACCAAACTACAGTTTTTCCTTCGAAAGTTAAAGGGAATAGCCGACATACCACATCCTCATGCTGAACATTCATAGTCTGAATGTTAATGTATTTGTAACTTCGGAATGTATTCATCTATGTATCTTATGTATTGTAACCTGATGTTTATTCTGGGATATATCTATAATGTAATTGAGTCATATTGTCATGCCCCGATGTTCCGATCAGGAGGATCAATTATGTAAAAAATTCATGTCAAGTCATAGTGGGTAACCCTCCGATTGTCTAAGGGTTAAATTCGTCGCAGTTCTGGGGCACTAGGGTTATTAAACTCTCCTAGTCGAGGACGGCCCTAGTAGGATTTTAGTCATGCTGGGATTAGTATAAATAGAGAACTAGAGTCTCTATTTATCACACAAGTCATCCACACTCAAGTGTAGCGCATAGTTGAGGAAGGAGAATACACTGGGGCTAGACAAGAAGAAGATTAGTATTGTTGGGAGATCACTTACTGTTTTGGGGATTTTACTGTTTTGGTGCTGATTGTATCTCTGAGGAAGTTGCGGGGTTTTCTCCTTTATGGTTTCCCTGAGGAAAAACACTGTGTTCATTGTCTCTTGTGCTTGATTGTTGTACTTGTTATTCTCTGAGTTAAAGATCCTAATAATGCTAGCTTAATGTTGAAAAACTAACATGGAATCAGAGCTAACCTGAGAATAATACACTGTGCAGCTATGGGAACTAGGGCTTCCTAGTTTGTGGATCTTCCTCCTCCTTAGGGTGCATCTTTCTGTCGAAGCAGAATTCAATTCTGAGGTTTTCCAGTTTTGGACCTATCACTACTGTCGTAAATTAGGGAATTTCACAGAAGAGGAATTTTTTAGTGAGCCTGGGCCTAGATTGATCTCCTCCCCAAAATCAAATTTAGGGACAAATTTCAAGACATTTGGGTGGATAGAACTCAGGAAAAGAAAAACCTTAATTTGCTCCTGAACCAGCTCTGCAGGATTTCAGCTCAAGTTTCAGATCCGACATCTTGAACTTGGTAAGATATAAAATATTTTGTATTTTCATTTGAGGTTCTCAGATAAGATGTCTCATCATACCAATCTTGATGAAAATCTTGAGGGAGCCGATAACTTTCGAGCCTGGAAGTATAGGATCTCCCTGGTCCTGGAAGAGAATGATATAGACTCCTACATCCATGAGGAGGTTCCAGTTCCAGAGGGAGATGAAGCAAAGGCCTTACATAAGAGGAAGGTGGTTATGGAAAAGAGGATCATTGCTGGTTCTATCAAGGATCACCTTATCCCACAGGTGTCCTCTCTCAAGACACCTAAAGCTGTGTTTGATGCCCTAACCAAGTTGTTTGAAGGGAAGAACATAAACCGGAAAATGACTCTGAGGAATCAACTGAAGAATGTGAAGAAGTGGAACATGCAGAGATTGTGATGACTACTTTGAATGGCCTTCCTAGGTCATGGGATTATTTCATCCAAGGAATCTGTGCAAGAAATAAGTTAGTCAACTTTAGTAGACTATGGGAAGAATGCTCTCAAGAAGAAGCTTAGATAGCAGCCCGAGAAGAGAAGATGGGAAGTGAAGATCAAGCCCTCATAGTTCACTCCAAGAAGGGAAGAAGAAATCCTCATTACTCCAAAGGTAAGAACTCTCATTCTAAGGATAACAATAGAAAGGACCTATCTAGATTGAGATGTTATACATGTGATGAAAAAGGACACTTTGCAAAATATTGTCCTAAGAGCAAGAACCACTCTCATAAGAAGAAGGGGAACAAAAGAAGACATCATGCTCATGCTGTAGAGGATGATGAACCTTTCAGGAAGAGATCCAAATATGAAAGTGAATATTCTTCAAGCGAGGATGAATATGTTTTGATTTCCACTCTCATAGGTAACATTACTCATGGTAGTGATGATTGGCTTATAGACAGTGGGGCTTCCAAACATATGACTGGATTCAAGGAATCCTTTGTAATACTATCAAAACATGAATCACCTCACAAGGTGAAACTAGGAGATGACTACCAATAGCCAATAAAAGGTAGTGGGGAATCTTCATATAAACTAGACTCTGGTAAGTCTCTAACAATGAAGGAAGTATTGTTTGTACCAGGACTCAAGAAGAACCTTCTCTCCATATCAGCATTGGATGCAAAAGGAATGTAGGTTGCATTCATAGATGGTCAAGTCATTATGTGGCCTAGAGGAAATACTATCGATGATGTGGTAGCGATTGGAGAACAAGAAGGAGGATTGTACAAATTGAAGGGCCATAGAGAACAACCAATGGTCCATGATACAGTAGACCCAAGTGAACTTTGGCATAGAAGGCTTGCACATGTGCATTACAGAGCACTACCTATTGCAAGCAAAGTTGTTGAAGGTATTCTAGAAATCCAAGCAAAAAATGATGGGGTCTGCAAAGGATGTGCGAAGGGAAAGAACACAAAGAAGACATTTCCAAGTAGCGAAAGGAAAGCAAAATGAATCTTGGAAATCATCCACTCCGATGTATGCGGTCCTATGTCATCAAGCTCACTAAACGGGTATGCATATTATGTTTCTTTTATTGATGATTTTTCTAGGAAGACATGGGTTTGCTTCATGAAGAACAAAGACGAAGTATTCAACAAATTCAAGGAATTCAAATCCTTGATCAAGAACCATACTAAAAAGAAGATCAAGACTTTTCGATCAGACAATGGCAGAGAATTCACTTCAAATGAATTCAAGAGACTGTGCAAAGACTCAGGGATTAAGAGGGAGTTTTCCACTCCTTATAATCCACAACAGAATGGGGTTGTAGAAAGGAAGAATAGAACTATCATGGAAGTTGCAAGAGCAATGCTTCATGATCAAGATCTTCCTATGCATCTTTGGGCTAAAGTTGCCAAAACAGTGGTGTATGTACAGAACCATACTCCACATAGAGTACTCAAGAACAAGACTCTTGAAGAAGTCTTCTTCGGCAAGAAACTAGAATTCAACCATCTCAGAATATTCGGTTGTCCTGTGTACATACACATCCCAAAGGAGAAAAGGACAAAATTAGATCCTTCAGGAAAGAAGGGTATATTCATGGGATACTCTGAAAGCTCGAAGGCTTACAAAATCTATTTCCTAGGATACAAGAAGATTGACATCAGCAGGGATGTGGCATTTGATGAAGACACAGCTTACAACAAATCCAGAAAGATACCTGTTGAAGGACCTGAAGAAGCAGAAGCACCCAAAATTCATGATACAGCCATGAATGAAGAAGCTCAAGAAGAAGATCGAGAATTTTAAGAACCACAAAGACCTGTAGATCCACCTCTGGAGAAGAATCCTCATAAGAGGAAACCTGCTTGGGTACAAGAACTTATCCAAGGTGTGGAAAGATATGGGGCTCCAGAAGAGAATCATAGAGAAAGAAAGAGGACCAGATCCTGCTCCGGGTATGTATCCTTACTATGTGATTTCATTGATAAAGAACCTTCCAGTTATGAAGAAGCGACAGAATGGAAGGATGCTATGATCGAAGAATATCAATCGATCATGAAGAATGATGTTTGGAATGTTGTCCCAAGACCAGAAGGGAAGTCAGTTGTAACTTCCAAATGGATCTATAAGATCAAGCATGCTGCAGATGGTAGCATTGAAAAGTATAAGGCAAGATTTGTGGCACAGGGTTTCTTTCAGAAAGAAGGAATAGATTATGAAGAAACCTTTGCACCTATAGCCAGATACACTTCCATTAGATCAGTACTTTCTCTAGCTACAGTAATGAAATGGAAGATACACCAAATGGATGTCAAGACTGCTTTCTTGAATGGTGTAGTAGAAGAGGAAGTGTATGTAGAACAACCACTCGGTTTTGAGACACATGACAAAGAGTCTCATGTATGTAGATTAAAGAAAGCCCTATACGGTTTGAAACAGGCACATAGGACCTGGTATGGTAGAATTAACAACTTTCTATCCAGTTTGGGCTTTAGCAAGAGTAAAGCAGAATCCAACCTTTACTACAAGGTTGAAGATGGCAACCCAATGATGCTTCTACTATATGTAGATGATCTATTTGTGACAGGTACAAATGGGTTGATTGTTGATACGAAGAGAAAGCTTGTTGTTGAGTTTAAGATGAAGGACTTGGGGATGATGCATTACTTTCTTGGAAAGAGTACAGATGGAATCTTCCTTGGACAAGGGAAGTATGCAGTAGAGATCCTGAAGAGGTTTGGGATGATGGACTGCAAGACTATGGCCACACTTATGGCATCAAACCTGAAGCTATTGAGTGATGCTTCATCAGAGATGGTTGATACTGCGATGTATCATCAAATGATTGGGTCATTGATGTACCTGAAGAACACGAGACCAGACATTTGCTTTGCTGTGAACACCTTGAGCTAGTTCTTGACAGATCCGAGAAATTTTCACTTGATTGCTGCAAAGCATATTCTGAGGTGCCTGAAGGGTACAGTTGATTATGGGCTCAAGTATGACGTGAATCAAAATATTAACCTGGAGGGTTATGTTGATTCATATTGGGTAGGAAGTGCTATCGATAGGAAGAGTAATTCAGGATGTTGCTTCAGTATGGGATCAGGTGTGATCTCTTGGTTTAGCAGGAAGAAATCCTATGTGGCACTGAGTACGGCTGAAGCAGAGTATGTCATAGCTTGTTCAGCTAGTTGTGAGGAAGTATGGCTACAAAATCTACTGTCTGATTTATTTGATCTCCATTTGGATGCTACTTGTATACATTGTGACATCCAGAGTTGTGTGAAGTTGTCAGAGAATCCAGTGTTCCATGACAAGTCGAAGCATATCGAGATCGAGTATCACTATATCAGGGATATGGTGTAGAAGGGAGCAGTGAAGCTCCAGTATGTTGCGACAGAGGAACAGATAGCTGATGTATTGATGAAGCCATTGGCTAGAGTGAAGTTTGAGTACTTCAGGAAGAAGCTTGGTGTTCTCCAGATCGAGATTTCCTCCCAGGGAAAGTGATGAGTCCCATAGCCATTCTGACATGGTGAGAGGATTGGTTCCTTCCATGATCAGATATAAGGGCTGAGCCATTCTGTCATGGTGAGAGGATTGGTTCCTTCCATGATAGATATGAGTGCTAAGATCCATAGCCATTCTGACGAGCAGGTCAAATATAAGGGCTGAGCCATTCTGTCATGGTGAGAGGATTGGTTCCTTCCATGATAGATATGAGTGCTAAGCCATTCTAATATGACTGTAGGATTGGTTCCTACATGATCATATATAATTGCTATTGTCATTCTTGGAATGGAGCTACCTGGTGAGGTACCAGGAAAACTCAGTTTAGGAATGAGGGTCGTTCTGATATGACCGTGAGATGTTCTCTCACATGATCAGATATGAGTGCATGGCCATTCTAATGTGATAGAGGGATGTGTTCCCACTTGATCAGATGTAAGGGTTGAATCCATTCTATCATGGCTAAAGGATTAAGTTCCTCCCATGTCAAATATGAGTGCTAAGCCATTCTGACTTAGTCTCAAATATAAGGGCTACCACTATTCTTTGAATGGAGCTACCTGGTGAGGTACCAGGGATCCTCAATCTAGGACTGAGAGCCATTCTGATGTGACTGAGGGATGTGTTCCCACATGATCAGATGTAAGTGCAGTGGCCTTTCCACAGATGATAGTATTTTGGGTTCCTATCATGCTGGTGGTTGTAAGTGCTGAGCCTTTTCACAGATGATAGTAGTTTGGGTTCCTATCATGCTAGTGACTATAAGTGTTGTGCCTTTTCAAAAATGGTAGTAGTTTGAGTTCCTACCATGCTGGTGGTTGTAAGTGCTGAGCCTTTCCATAGATGTTATTAGTTTAAGTTCCTACCATTCTGGTGGATGTGAGTGTTGTGCCTTTCCACAGATGATAGTAGTTTGGGTTCCTATCATGCTAGTGGTTGTAAGTCTTGAACCATTTCACAGATGATAGTAGTTTGAGTTCCTATCATGCTGGTGAATGTGAGTGTTGGGCCTTTTTGATATTATTATAGGATCGGTTCCTACATGATCATATGTGAGTGCTAGGCATGCCTTTTTGATGAGTAGGTCAGATGTAAGTGTTGGGCAGGCCATTCTGACTTAGTCTCAAATATAAGTGCTGAAGAAAGACCTGCATGGAGGCTAGGCCTACAACCAGCATGAAAAAGGGTTGGCTCTGTAGAACTTCCTGTGACGAGAAGAATCATGAGATAGCACCCATGATGATGATTGCCAGTGATGATTCATATCGAGTGATGATCCAGATCCAGTGATGATGACCCGTGATGATCCAGATCCAGTGATGATATCCCATGATGATCCATATTGAGAGATGATCCAGATTTGAAGAATGAAGATGAATTGAAGACAAAGATGACTTGAAGACTCAGAATACTTGAGATGCAGATGACGAGGTGATGCAGAGAAGAAGACTAGTGCTGAAAATTGTGTCAAAAGAATACCTTCCTAGATAAGAGGGAGTGTTGATGTATTTGTAACTTCGGAATGTATTCATCTATGTATCTTATGTATTGTAACCTGATGTTTATTCTAATATGTATCTATAATGTAATTGAGTCATATTTCCATGCCCCAATGTTTCGATTGGGAGGATCAATTATGTAAACAAGTCATGTCAAGTCATAGTGGGTAACCCTCCGATTGTCTAAGGGTTAAAGTCGTCGAAGTTTCGGCGCACTAGGGTTATTAGACTCTCCTAGTAGAGGTCGGCCCTAGTAGGGTTTTAGCCATGCTGGGATTAGTATAAATAGATAACTGGACTCTCTATTTATCACACAATTCATCCACACTCAAGTGTAGTGCATAGTTGAGGAAGGAGAAGACACTGGAGCTAGACAAGAAAAAGATTACTGTTGTTGGGAGATCACTTGTTGTTTTGGGGATTTTACTATTTTGGTGTTGATTCTATCTCTGAGGAAGTTGTAGGGTTTTCTCCTTTATGGTTTCCCCGAGTAAAAACATTGTGTTCAATGTCTCTTATGTTTGATTGATGTACTTGTTATTCTCTCAGTTAAATATCCTAATAATGCTAGCTTAATGTTGAAAAACTAACACTGAACAGCCAGGATGAATTTGTCAATGTGATTTTCGACCAGGCCATTATCATCTGGGTTAAACTTAGGTAGCATTTTGTCAAGATGTTTAGGTAGGTTATGCTGCAATCCAAGTACAGCAACAGCACTGCGTCGTAACCATGGTCTATCAACATTAGGATTACCTTGGTCATGATCACCCATATCTAGATCGGATTTTAGAACTGATGAAGACTCATTGTTATGGTCACGGGGTCTATTAGGTGGTGATTTAGGAGGTGAAGGGGGTAGGTCAGATCCACCTGCAGATAAAAATCGTCGGGAAGTGTTATGACTAGTTACTCCTCTCAAAATATCACTAAGATGAAAATCAGGAGACCCTCTCAATGGTTCAAGAGGCTCTTCTCCAATCGAATCAGCAGTTGACTCAGTCACTGCCAAGGTTTGAAAATGAGCTCGACTTGGCAATCTGAAATTGATCGGAGGGATCCCTGTTTGGCGAGAATAGGCTCTAGTTAAAATCCTACGTGATTCCTCTAATGTTTGATTTATCTCTTCTTGGTAAATAGGTGAGATAGTTGGGTCTCTTTCAATAATGGTCCTAACTGCATCTAAAAAGGGTGTATCTATAGTTTTGGGTTGTGATGTACAGACCAAGGTAGACAATATTCCAAAACTTGTGAGGGGGGAAGTAGGTTGATTACTGGTAGGAGCGTTATTTGATTGATCAGCTATTAAGCTTTAAGCTCATGCCCTCCTTCTAGCGCCACTTGTTGGCCTCATAAACTGACCCAGGCCAACAATGGAAAGGAATCCCACACACTCGACTTAATGCAATCTTGTATATGTTTAAAGTGACGGTCTTTCACAGGATCAAGGCCCTGATGCTTGTATAATGTGCTCTCCAAATAGAGAGTCTCTCTAGGTATATGTGTAAATATTTTCTTAACCCTATCTTCTGACAAATCAGAGGCATTTAACCTACTGACTAACTAATGCTAAAATTATCTTAAGCTAAGTGCAGAAAATAATAGCTCCTAATTATATTCTATGATGACCTAAATGCATATTACCTATCTCAGCTGAGACAATGAATTATTGATTTGACAAGAGGTCTTAAAGCATAAGATAATCCATAATTCTGAACCGTTAGAAAAGTCTACAATAAACAGAATTAAATCTGAATTACCTCACAACAAGATGATATTTCATTACAAAATAATTCGAACAAAAATTAAAACCTGTTATCAAATGAATCAAACACAGTCCTCAAACATAACAAATACAATCATATACTAACTTGTAGACAAAACAAGGTCAACTTGCAAGTTAATAATTTATCTAACATAGATTCATAATCAATTGAAAATGTGAAGAAGCTCACTAATTTCAACATAATAATAAATCATTTAGATTTCAAGGCTATGTAATCATTCGAGATCCATAAAAGAATATTTCACATATAATATGACAATATATATATGAAAGTGAAATTAACAAAGGAGAACCATCATTAACACAGCATGAAACAACTTAAATACTTAGCTAAGGTCTTTACTATCCTATAACATCCATTGATCTTCAGAAAAAGTTCCATAAAACACCGACACAACAAACTGAAATATGAAACTGTAAAATATCAATTCTCCAAATGTATTAGAAATCGAACCCCACTGGCAGTAGCGTTTCTTATTCTTTGGTTTACAAAAACCCATTGAACATAGAAAAATTACAGAATGTTAAAGAATGAAAGCTTCTCTAGCTCTGATGAGCGCTACCCCCCCCCCCCCCCATATTTCAATCATAGCATCAACTCTGATTAACATTTTTCATGATGATGTGATAGCCTAAAAAACTCATAGTTTCAAAGCATATTTTAATGGTTACAATCCCCTAATCTTTCATCATCGAATATCAACAATAACAAGGTTAATAAATAAGAATATAATTGATGTAATTAGAATTATGGTCGATATTATAATGACAAGGAAACAATTGGTAATGTAACCAAACCTTCGAAAATCACCTTAGCCACTTATGATGGACTTTAATACTGACTCACCTCAGGGTATTGAAAAGGTTCATAATCCCATGAACTTGACCTCATCTAAAAATACAAAATTCATAATGAGGATAAGTGTATAATAATATGAAACTTGCAGAATTTATATCAAATACACTTTTATCCCTATGATTAACATGATGAAATAGATATTTTAGAAGTGAAAAAGCTCATTAGACCTCATACATAAACTGGAAAAACAAATATCATATCATGTAATAGCTTTCTTAGATTAATAGTCAAAAACCATTGATGTAATAAATTCATTTGACCTCGAATATGCATGAGTGATAAATGTTGTAAAATTAGGAGTTACTAACTTTCGGCATTATAACCTTTCCAAATGATCAAAAGAAATGAGAAACTAAGGCCAAGAGATTCAAACTCAACATAGACTGATGTTAATCCCCCTAAATCAATCAATCAATCTGTTACCACCTAAGTTGTACTTAGTGGGTTTTTATCAAGTGAGCCTGGTGAACCAGACAGGGTTAACTTGTTCGAACTTCAAAGAGACCTTTGGAAGTACTTCTGGGAAGTGCTTGTTGTACTATATCACATGTTCATACCCCATGGGGAAATTGTAATAAATGTTCTAGCATGATAGTGTCTGTAAAAGACTCAGTCTCTTAGACTTCGTTTGTCAATCCGATCAGCCCAGGGTGTTTTTCCCTTGGTTATTATAGGTTGTTGAACAAACGACTGATAATTTCTGAGTTTTTCACTCCATACCTCCAAAGTTGGGGTGGTCGGCTTGGCATTTAGGCCTATTGAGGTTATTATATTCTATGTGCCAATGTATAAACATGCTAGACATCATTTTTTAGTCATATGAACATGTCTAAGTCCCCCTAGGTGTTTTTCAATTTTTCAATTTTTTAGTTTTTTCAGTGTTTTTTATTAAATTTTAATTTTTCCGAAACTTAGGCTATTTTTTAATAGTTTAATTGGAAAAATTGACTTTGTAATAAAAGTGGGCCAAATAATCGGTTTCAGTCATGTAGGTGCTCATTTTCAAGCTAAGAGCACCATGTAAACCCATGGACCCACTATTTCCTAAGTTTTGAGTAATATTCCATCACTCAGGTCAGAAAGCCCCAAAAATCAATTATTGATTATTTTAATTAATAAATTGATGAATAATTGAGCAAATCCAAAATCAATAAATCAATGGATTCTCAACCGATTTGACTGAAATCAATCAGATCTGGAGCAGATTGACTGGATCTGACAAATACTTGACTGAAGGAGGGGATCAAATCAGATCCAGAGTTGATCTACAGCTGTCTTCATGGGGAATTGTGCCCTCTCTCTCTCCTCCACACGTGTGGACTCTCCTGGATGCTCTGTGGACTGAGGTGTCAGTGTATGGGTTGGTGTGTCAGCTCAATCAAGCCCTCGGTTGACAAGTAGGCTCAGTTCAGCTTCAGTTATGCATTGATGAACTCTCCATCAGTTGATTTCACTTGATTCCATGAGGAATTGTGCCCCCCCTGGGATGGATGGCCTGTAAATTGTATATATCCTAGCTGAGGCCCCCTCTTCCAAGCTAGTTAGAGCTGGACTGAAGGGCTTGCCATTGTAATATTGTTGCAATCTTTCAATTGTTGAAATAAAGAAGATTTGGAGGCCAAATGGTGTAATGCTCTCATATGTGTGGATTAAGCATTGTCTTACGGCTATTGATGTTTCTGGATTTTCTCTCAATTTCTGCATCTGAACCCTGTCTGGCTTGAACGATTCAGCTGAATCAATAGGAGTATAGTTGGGCAAGTAAGGTTACTTTTTTTTCTTATATCTCATAGAATATATGTTAGAATATCTTGATTATACATGTTTAATAAATTTATTTGCATGTAATTCTTGTTTCTTTTTCATATATATATATCCAGATCTCATGAGGTTTCGTGTAGGATTGTGTGTTTAGCTTTCAGGTAGCAAGGATTGGATGAGCTATGGATCTAAGGATTGGACGAGCTGTGGATCTAGTTTGAATCCACTACACATCCAATTTTTTGTGAAAACATTGCCCCTCTACATTCCACTAACAAGTTTCCTCTGCAGATCTGCTTCAACAACAAGCACCTTTCTTCCCCTTTCTCTCCTTTAAAATCTAAAATTTTCCTCAAATTGGTTACTTAAAAGGTTTATTATTACTATGATCTATATCATTAATAAAAACACACATATATCTAGTTATTAATATCCCATCCTAAGTCTATATCTTATTTTTCTTTTGCACATAAAGTTCAATTTTAAGAGATCTAGCTAAAATTACCTTATTTTCGCAAGCAATTTAGTAAAAATTCGTAGCTTGATGTTAAAGTAGTTTCATTTGCTGTTATAAATTTCAATATTCTGAAATATCAGTGCATATTTAATTGTCTGCACAAACAGAAATCCAAGATCCCAAGGAAATCTTGCTTTCCTTGGTTCCCTTTTCGCCCGTTTAGCTAGTTTAATTTCAATTTTTTTGAGATAAGGTAGGTTGATCCAAAGGTACTCTTAAAGTGATTTTGGGAATTTGTTATTATAACATGCTTGATTTATTTTAGAAGGTCTAACAGAAAATAAAGGAAGCTTCTGTCCGAAGTGGCCTCAGGAGCGTTCAAATCCCCCTAGGGGTCTCCCTTTTCACCAAAAAACTCAAAATTTTTCCAAAGTTGTAAAATATTGGTTTCAGCCTGTATAAGGACCAAGAATTTTATATATCAGTCCTCTGATACTGTAACCATTAATAAATAAAATCATTTTTGGAATAGGCTCTTTCGAGCCCATTCCCCATCCCCCCTGGGGGGATTTGCGTCGGTGTCCTTTTCGTCGCTTTCTGCTTATTTATTTTTTAAACTAGAATTGATATAATCTGCAGGGTAGTATACTTTAGTTCATTATTAATATCATACTCCATATTTTACATTTCAAATTAATCATAATACTTACCCCACGATTTCCCGATTGACCCGAAAGGGGAAAGAGATCCGTGGTAGGATTAATTACAAAAACCAGAATTATGCATTTGTTTTATTTTTCATCTTTTATTATCAGCAATTATAAAATTAACCCCTCCTTGATTCCCCGATTGAGATCCACTTGGATCGAAAGAGGTTCCTGGAGGGTTTTCCTTTTAAACAAGAACACTCAGTTTAAAACTTATTAAAATTGACAAGACTCCAGTGTGTATGCTCTGCACTTGGCTGCAGTTCATCCAATCAGTCAAGTTGTATCAAAAGCACTTGGGTGACTAGTATAATTAGGACTCACTCTCCCCAACTAACAAACCATCAGGTGAAAATCCAACACCTAGATCAAACCTTTACGGTGGCAAAATACCCAAAGGAAGCGGGAACTTACTAAAAAGTGACCTCAGGGCATCAATCTCTGTCACACCCTAATGGGTGCGTTATGAACAATAGTCCCAGAGACTCCATTTCAGCCCACATATTCCTTGCGGGTAGCCGTGAAGGTTTAGTTTTGGAAATACTCCAAGTACTCTCGGGTATATCTGGAGTCCCCCCTTTGCCTAATTTAATCAACTCATACTTCACATTTAACTTAAAACATACCAATAGGCAATTGCAAAACATTCACTCCAAGCACATGCAAGCATATTGATTCTATTTTTGACTCCATTCTAAGGCACTGGTTAATTTCTTACTATATATATATATATATATATATTGTGTCTCAGCATTGTGCTTTTGTGTGTTCATCTTTTACATCTTTCCATCTTTGATTATCTATAGTTAAATTGTAAACTCATAAATAACTCAGTTAGTTTAAACATCACAACACTAAGTAATTCCCCTTAGTAACTTAATAGGGTCTACCCCCCTTGGCTTCATTAGGAGTTGAGCCTAAACGGAGGATTCAAGAACAAGGTGACAGCCTTGACTCGAGACTTGCCCCCAAGGACACACCGAGTGGCTTGAATATTTCTGCCATGTGACCCAGGTGTGTGAAAGGCGGCAACACTTTTTGGCGCCGTTGCCGGGGATAAATCTTTTTATTCCCTAGTACGACTTAGCTTAACTTTTTTCTAAACAAATAAAAAGATAAAAAAATTTTGATTGATCTAGTCTTTAAAAAACATAAACATTAAAACTCGATCCATCTGGCGACTCCATTGTCTAACATCCCTTCAAGAATTTCTACCCGAAGAAACCGCCGACAATTATTCAATCCTCTCCCTGATCCCAAAAGGTTTATTAGGGAAAGATTGAATAGGCAGACTTCTCGTAGAAACCTTGAATATTTAGGAGACCAATCCCTCTCAAATATCCATCAGATATTTGTAGAAAGTCATACCTTCCAATCTCAAGAAATGACGGAATTTTACAAACCCCTTGACTTTTCTCAGATAGCAGGTGCTCCTCATGACATTCTGAATGATGCTATCAAGAAACTTCCCATGTTTGAGGGAAATAATGCTACCACTGCCAAGACTCATCTCCAAAAGTTTGAGAGGCACCTAGTCATTTATTGCAATAGTGCTGCCGTTGACCATGAAGATGTAAAAATGAAGCTCTTTGCTTTATCCTTAGAGGATGATGCTGCGGAGTGGTATGCCAACCTTGGTGATGATTCATATAAAACCCTTAATGAATTCCTACAAGTTTTTAAGAAGAAATGGGGGGAAAAGAAAGAACCAAGACATTTGCTTGCTGCCCTTCATAATATAAAGAAGATGGAAAATGAAACCATTGATGAATTTAATACTAAGTTCAGACGTGTGGTTGCGGACCTCCCTAGAGAAATCAAGACAAGGGATTCATCCATCCTCATATCTTACATCGAAGCTTTCACTAGGGATTTGAGGTACCAGTTAAAAGACAAAGATCCGACCGATCTAAAAACTGCTCAAGATCTGGCCAAGAAAATAGAAAGGAATATGCAATCTTCGTGCAAATACAACATTCTAGGTTACACTAGGGGAAACACTTCGTACAACAAAGAGAAAGGAAAGGCCATTGAATTAGAGGAAAAGGCAACCTCTAAAGACCCCATGGAAAAGGTAACTAGCCTGTTTGAAAAATTCATGACAAGCCAATTTGTGCAATTAAATAATATTCAGAACAGAATAGTTACATTGGAGAGAAATAATGGTCCTAGGAATTTTCAGCCAAACAGAATCAAGTGTATCAAAAGAAGTTTCCTCGGCAAGAGCCTAGGATTCCAAACCAGTTAGACTCAACTAACCTGGTAGATGAAGTAATTCCATGGTGTAGACCTTGTGAGCAATTCCACCCAGAAAGTACTTGCTACATAGAAAACCAGGTTATAGAACATGGGATGGTGGAGGTCAGTAATCAGGAAACAACATCAGGCGAGTCTGATCATGTGTACATGGTAGGCCTAACCTATCCTCTATCAAACCAGCATTGGCAATAGGCCACGGATTATGGATTCGAGAAGGATCTCCTGTCTAACTTTTATGGTGTACATCCTCCTCCGAAAGCAATTAAGGAAATGAAGGAGTCCAGGTTCAAGGGAGCTGTGTATCAAAGAAGAGAAAAGCAATCACCGTCTAAACAGTACAAGCCAAAGGTAACCACTCCTTCCCTCCCAGATCCTCCTATTGTCCCTGAGTCAAATATTTATATGGGAGAATGGATAAGTAGTGCTAAGATTCATGTTTATGCAACTGATGTCCTTAAAATTCCCGGTCAAAAAGAAAAGTTGTTGAAAGCCTTAGAGGATAGTCAAAGTAAAGCTCATAATATTATTGAAGAGGATCATCTTCCTAATAATAATGCTATATTTGAAGCTGAACATATTGAACCCATAGATATGCCCATAGTCCTCAATAGTGTTGATCCGAGAAGAGAAGATCACCCACCTTTTTATGTCTCCCTCTTAGTTGATAAACTTCTCCTTCATAACTGTATGTTAGATTCAAGTGCTTCATCAAATGTCATGACAAGAAAATTAATGGAGAAATTAAATCTAAGGGTCACTCGACCCTACCACAATGTTTGTGCCATGGATGCAAGAGAAGTTGAAGTGGTAGGGATAATCTTAAATTTACAAGTTAAGTTGGCTAAGTATCCTGATATCGACATGTCGATGGATGTGGTGGTGATAGATGTTCGAGATAATTGGGGTATGTTGTTATCCAGAAAATGGGCCGCAACTCTTGGTGGGCACATTCAAATGGATTGGACATATGCTACTATACCTGCATCAGAGAACACTAGGGTGATTCTCCACAGAGAAAAGCTGAGGAAACGGCATGTAGAAAACCCTAAGAAGCTCGGAAATGAATTTGTTCATTTCACAGATAATTTTGGAAACTATGCTATTTTGTCAAATTTCATGGCCCCCATTAAGGAAAACATTAAAAATGAAAAGATCGATGAAGTTTGGCAAATGTACTTTGACGGGGCTTATTCCAAAATCGGAAAGGGTGCAGGAATCGTGATCATCTCTCCTTCAAATAAAATCTACAACTTTGCATTCAAGTTAGAGTTTGAAGCATCAAACAATGTAGCCGAGTATGAGCCATTGCTCCTAGGGTTAGAAACCGCTAAAGATATGGGGATAAACATGTTGAACATAAAAGGTGATTCGGATTTAGTTGTCCTCCAGATTAAGAATCAATATCAATGCAAAAATGACAGACTAAGAAAGTATAGGAATGCCACATGGGACAATATGGAATGGTTTGATGCACTTAACATTCAAAAGATCCATAGGGAAAAGAATGGGTTAGCAGATAAATTAGCAGTAGCAGCATCCACCCTCCAGCCATAGGATGAAATGATTAATGGGAATGGAAAGATGGAAATAAATTTCAGACCGTCAATTCTAGATAATATAGACCACTGGCAAGTGTTCAAAGATGATGAGTAACTCTTGAGATTCATCCACAATCTACAAGAGTTTGAGGGTTGAAATATCAGTTATCAGCAAGAAGGTAAAGAGTATCAGGAGTGCGAGGATAATGAAAGGAATCACATCCCGAGTAGCCTTATAGCTTTCGAGAATATTTTCGATCATCAGGATCATCATAAAAAACAAAAAGAAGAAATAAAAACTGGGAATTATATGGAAATAAACATAGGAAATGACAAGGATCCCAAGTTAATAAAAATTGGAAAAGGTACTTCATAAAAGGAAAGGAACAACTTGATCAACCTAATCAAAGAGTATAGAGATGTGTTGGCCTTTAGTTATGATGAGCTTAAAGCCTATAGGGAGGATGTGTTTCAACACACTATTCCCCTTACAGAAGAAGCTAAGGAGGTCAAACCTCTCCAACAAAAACTTAGGCGAATAAATCCTAAGTTGGCCCCCATTGTGCAGAAGGAACTTTAGAAGATGTTAGCAACAGGGATCATAGCACCTACAAGGCATTCATCTTGGTGCTCCAACTTAGTTGTTGTCAGAAAGAAGAATGGGTCAATTAGAATATGTATATATTTTAGAAATCTGAATGCATCATGCCTCAAAGATAATTACCCATTACCCGACATGGAAACTTTGCTTCAAAGAGTAACGGGATCAGGAATGATGTCCATGTTGGATGGCTTTTCCGGTTATAACCAAGTTTTGGTAAATAAAGAAGATCAACATAAGACTACATTCACCACACCTTGGGGTACCTATAAATTTCTAAGAATGCTTTTTGGCTTATTGAATTCTGGTGCCACCTTCCAAAGAGCCATGGATTTTGCCTTCAAAGAAATTATAGGCAAAATAATTGAAATATATCAAGATGACTTAACTGTTTTTTCAAAATAAATATCTGACCACATAAGTCATCTTAGGCAGGTTTTTATAAGATGTCGGAAATATGGTATTTCCTTGAATCCCGCCAAGTCAATCTTTGGGGTTGATGAAGGAAATTTGTTGGGGCACATCATTTCTAAAGATGGTGTCAAGGTTGATCCTGAGAGAGTTGAAGCTATTAAGAAAGTCCCCTTGCCTCACAATCTAAAAGCTCTCCAATCCTTTAATGGTCAAATCAATTTCATAAGAAGATTCATCCCAAACTTAGCAGAATTAATGAAACCTCTACAAAAGCTATTAAAGAAAGATGCTAAGTTTGAGTGGACAGATGAAGGGAAATATGCATTCAAGTCCATCAAAATTCCATATCCATGTCCCCGGTCTTGACTAGTCCAGATTATTCCAAAGAATTCCAAATATTTTCCTTTGCCTCAGAAGACACCATTGTCGGTGTTTTACTTCAAAAGAATAAGGAGGGACAAGAGAAACCCATAGCCTTTATGAGTAGAGCCTTACAAAATTCAGAATTGAAGTATAACATGATGGAGAAACAGGCCTATGCTCTTGTCAAGTCCCTTAATCATTTCAGAACTTATATAGGTTACTCCAAAATCATTGGATATGTACCCCATGTAGCTGTCAAGGATATCATGTCTCAGCAGGACTGTCTAGGAGTCAAGGGTAAGTGGGTTTCAAAAATTCAGGAATATGATTTGGAGATAAGACCTACTAAATTAATTAAGGGGCAGGGTCTTGCAAAGATGCTGACCCAAGGAAATGAGAAGGCTTTAGGAATAATCTGCAAGAGCAGCAATTCAGATCAAAGTGTATCAGATGAGTTTCAGAGATTAGAGCAGCACCCCTGGTACACCGACATCATATTTTTCCTCCGCAACCTTACATGACCCGATCACTTACTGGGCCATAAAAGAAGGGCATTAAGGTTAAAGGCAACTAATTATTGTTTGACCAAAGATGGTTTGGGTTGGAGAAACCCAGATGGTTTGATACTTAGATGTGTCTATGAACCTGAGTCCAAGAAACTCATGGTTGAGTTCCATTCAGGATTTTGTGGTGGATATTTTGCAGCTAAAACAACCACCCACAAAATCCTTAGAGCAGGCTACTATTGGCCAAACCTATTTTCAGATGTGCACAAGGCTGTCAGAGTTTGCCCCCAATGTTAGTTATTCACCGGAAAGCAACAAATGAAAGCCTTACCTCTAAATCCAATAGTAGTCCAAGCCCCTTTTCAACAATGGGGGCTTGACTTCATCGGTAAGTTCAAGGATAACTCGAGCAATGGTTACTCTTGGATTCTTACCGCCATGGATTATTTTACCAAGTGGGTAGAGGTGATACCCACCAAAAAGGCAACGGATGCCATAGTCATCGATTTCCTAGAAGATAAAATCATCACAAGATTCGGTGTGCCAGCTAGAATAATCGCGGATAATGGCCCATGCTTTGTTTCTTCCGAGATGTCATCTTTCTGTTTCAAGTACGGCATTATCCTATCCCACTCATATAATTACTATCCCCAAGGAAATGGTCTATCAGAATCAAGTAACAAGAACTTAATGACCATAATCAAAAAAATTGTGGGCGACAATAAGAAGGCTTGGGATAGCAAAATCAAATTAGCATTATGGGCCGACAAGATCACTAAGAAAAGTTCAACCGGGAGGAGCCCTTTCAAACTAGTCTATGGCCTTGATGTCACCTTACCAGTCCATCTAAAGCTTCCAGTTTATCAGCTCCTCCAAACATTCAGCTCAGATCAAGAGGCCATCCAGAATAGAATAAACCAATTGATCGAGCTAGATGAGAGCAGAAGAGACTCTCTTGACCATAGTTTCAAAAATTCAAACAAGGTCAAGAGAGCCTTTGATAAGTATACTCGGCCAGGTTCCTTCCAAGTAGGTGACACTGTTCTACGTTGGGAAAAACGACGGGAAAAACCTGGAAAACATGGGAAGCTTGACAGCCTGTGGTTGGGACCGTACATCATCAATGAAATAGCAAGAACGAACTCCTTCTATTTAAATGACTTGGAAGGAGAAATATTGAGCTTACCAGTGAATGGCTTCCTCCTCAAGTTGTTTTTCGCCAAGACAGTTTGATGCCTTTAGTGGCATCGGTGGTTTCAGGGCCAATTTATAAACCTTGCCCTGCATGTATTTCTAAATTGTATATATCATATTGTTGTATCATAGATATTTTGTATTATAGTTATTTTGTACCATGTTGAAAATTTTCCCTTGTATATTAGTTTTTGTAAAAGATTCATTTTTTATAGATTAATTATGTACATTAGTTTGTTTTTATAGCTAATTTCTTCTTATATATACATGTTACTGACAAACTCTAATTGCCTTGCAGGACCCAGAGATTCCAGAGTTCTCACATCCTCTCCTTTGAACAGAAGATCAGTTAGAGAATGTGTCCCAGATGGAGCCAGAATGTTACCACCTAAGTTGTACTTAGTGGTTTTTTATCAAGTGAGCCTGGTGAACCGGACAGGGTTAACTTGTTCGGACTTCAAAAAGACCTTTGGAAGTACTTCTGGGAAGTGCTTGTTGTACTATATCACATGTTCATACCCCATGGGGAAATTGAAATAAATGTTCTAGCATGATAGTGTCTGTAAAAGAATCGGTCTCTTAGACTTCATTTGTCAATCCGATCAGCCCAGGGTGTTTTTCCCTTGGTTATTATTGGTTGTTGAACAAATGACTAATAATTTCTGAGTTTTTCACTCCATACCTCCAAAGTTGGGGTGGTCGGCTTGGAATTTATGCCTATTGAGGTTATTAGAGTCTATGTCTCAATGTATAAGCATGCTAGACATCATTTTTTAGTCATATGAACATGTCTAAGTCCCCCTAGGTGTTTTTCAATTTTTCAATTTTTTAGTTTTTTCAGTGTTTTTTATTAAATTCTAATTTTTCCAAAACTTAGGCTATTTTTTAATAGTTTAATTGGGAAAATTGATTTTGTAATAAAAGTGGGACAAATAATCAGTTTCAGTCATGTAGGTGCTCATTTTCAAGCTAAGAGCACCATGTAAACCCATGGACCCACTATTTCCTAAGTTTTGAGTGATCTTCCATCACTCAGGTCAGAAAGCCCCAAAAATAAATTATTGATTATTTTAATTAATAAATTGATGAATAATGGAGCAAATCCAAAATCAATAAATCAATGGATTCTCAACCGATTTGACTGAAATCAATCAGATCTGGAGCAGATTGACTGGATCTGACAAATCCTTGACTGAAGGAGGGGATCAAATCAGATCCAGAGTTGATCTATAGCTGTCTTCATGGGGAATTGCACCCTCTCTCTCTCCTCCACACGTTTGGACTCTCCTGGATGCTCTGTGGACTGAGGTGTCTATGTATGGGTTGATGTGTCAGCTCAATCAAGCCCCCGGTTGACAAGTAGGCTCAGTTCAGCTTCAGTTCTACATTGATGAACTCTCCATCAGTTGATTTCACTTGATTCCATGAGGAATTGTGCCCCCCCTCGGCTGGATGGCCTGTAAATTGTATATATCCTGGCTGAGGCTCCCTCTTCCAAGCTAGTTAGAGCTGGATTGAAGGGCTTGCCATTGTAATACTGTTGTAATCTTTTAATTGTTGAAATAAAGAAGCTTTGGAGGCCAAATGGTGTAATGCTCTCATATGTTTGGATTAAGCATTGTCTTATGGCTATTGATGTTGCCGACTTTTCTCTCAATTTTTGCATCTGAACCTTGTCTGGCTTGAACGATTCAGCTAAATCAATAGGATTATAATTGGGCAAGTAAGGTTACTTGTTTCTCTTATATCTCATAGAATATATGTTAGAATATCTTGATTATACATGTTTAATAAGTTTATTTTTATGTAATTCTTGTTTCTTTTTCATATATATATATCCAAATCTCATGAGGTTTCATGCAGGATTGTGTGTTTAGCTTTCAGGTAGCAAGGATTGGACGAGCTGTGGATATAAGGATTGGACGAGCTATGGATCTAGTTTAACTCCAATACACATCCAAAAAAATTTGAAGACATTTCCCCTCTGCATTCCACTAACAAGTTTCCTTTGCAGATTTGCTTCAACAACAAGTGACCTTTCTTCCCCTTTCTCTCCTTTAAAATCTAAAATTTTCCTCAAATTGGTTACTTAAAAGGTTTCTTATTACTCTGATCTATATCATTAATAAAAAAACACATAGTTATATTTATTAATATCCCCTCCTAATTCTAGATCTTATTTTTGTTTTGCACATAAAGTTCAATTTTAAGAGATCTAGCTAAAATTACCTTATTTTCGCAAGCAATTTAGTGAAAATTCGTAGCTTGCTGTTAAGGTAGTTTCATTTGCTGTTGTAAATTTAAATATTATGAAATATCAGTGCATATTTAATTGGCTGCACAAACAGCAAGCCAATATCCCAAGGAATGCTTGCTTTCCTTGGTTCCCTTTTCGCCCGTTTAGCTAGTTTAATTTCAATTTTTTTGAGATAAGGTAGGCTGATCCAAAGGTACTCTTAAAGTGATTTTGGACATTTTTTATTCTAACATTCTTGCTTTATTTTATCAGGTCTAACAGAAAATAAATGAATCTGCTGTCCGAAGTTGCCTCAGGAGCGTTCAAATCCCCCCAGGGGTCTCCCTTTTCACCAAAAAACTCAAAATTTTTCCAAAGTTGTAAAATCTTGGTTTCAGCCTGTATAAGGACCAATAAGTTTCTGATATATCATTCCTATGATACTGTAACCATTAATAAATAAAATCATTTTTGGAATAGGCTCTTTCGAGCCCATTCCCCATCCCCCCTGGGGGGATTTGCGTCGGTGTCCTTTTCCTCGCTTTCTACCTATTTATTTTTTAAACTAGAATTGATATAATATACAGGGTAGTATACTTTAGTTCATTATTAATATCATACTCCATATTTTACATTTCAAAGTAATCATAATACTTACCCCACGATTTCCCAATTGATCCGAAAGGGGAAAGAGATTCGTGGTAGGATTAATTACAAAAACCAGAATTGTGTATTTGTTTTATTTTTCATCTTTTATTATCAGCAATTATAAAATTAACCCCTCCTCGATTCCCCGATTGAGATCCACTTGTATCGAAAGAGGTTCCTAGAGGGTTTTCCTTTTAAACAAGAACACTCAGTTTAAAACTTATTAAAATTGACAAGACTCCAGTGTCTATGCTTTGCACTTGGCTATAGTTCATCCGATCATTCAAGCTATATGAAAATCACTTGGGTGACTAGTATAATTAGGACTCACTCTCCCCAACTGACAAACCATCAGGTGAAAATCCAACACCTAGATCAAACCTTTACGGTGGAAAAATACCCAAAGGAAGCGGGAACTTACTGAAAAGTGACCTCGGGGCGTTGATCTCTGTCACACCCTAACATATGCATTATGAACAATAGCCCCAGAGACTCCATTTCAGCCCACATATTCCTTGCGGGTAGCCATGAAGGTTTAGTTTTGGACATACTTCAAGTACTCTCGGGTATATCTGGAGTCCCCCCTTTGCCTAATTTAATCAACTCATACTTCACATTTAACTTAAAACATACCAAGAGGCAATCGCAAAACATTCACTCCAAGCACATGCAATCATATTGATTCTATTTTTGACTCCATTCTAAGGCACTGGTTAATTTCTTACTATATATATATATACAGCATGAGTGGGCCTAATGGTTAAGAGCATGTGTTTCCTCTTAGGAGGTCACGGGTTCAAATCCAGAGGGGGGTAGTGTATGTACACCTCTGTAGACTTTAGCAGTTAAATCGCTGCGCAGAGGGGGTCCCTTGTCCCACAAACAAGGGGGTCTCATACACCAATTTGGTCTCTCGCTTGGCGGTGACCTTAAAAATAGATTATTATTATTATTATTATATTGTGTCTCAGCATTGTGCTTTCGTGTGTTCATCTTTTACATATTTCCATCTTTGATTATCTATAGTTAAATTGTAAACTCCTAAATAACTCAGTTAGTTGAAACATCACAACACTAAGCAATTCCCCTTAGTAACTTAATAGGGTCTACCCCCCTTGGCTTCGTTAGGAGTTGAGCCTAAACGGAGGAGTCAAGAACAAGGTGACAGCCTTTACTCGAGACTTGCCCCCAAGGACACACCGAATTCCTTGAATATTTCTGCCACATGACCCAAGTGTGTGAAAGGCAGCAACACAATCAACTTCTATTGGGAGTACCTTCAGAATCAAAGATTCTGAAGGAACTCCTAAAATATCTATAGATGAGTGTTGATTAAGATTGTGATATCAAATGTCGTTCAAAAGATTGATGAAATGACATATTTGAAATTTTTGTGTTCAAATTTCTCCGGAGGGTGTTGCTTGCCAACAGGCTTAGAGCGCTTCTTCCAAAGATCGACGGTCCAAAAGAGATCACAGGGAAAGAGATCAAAAAGAGGGAAAATAAAGAGTTTGATCGTGAAAGGTTGAAGTTCCACATTCTGCGATCCGCCAAATCGACAGTCCGGAAATCTTTCGCGAAGACCAACGGTCCGGAAGACAGCAAAGGGGTGAATATCAAAAAGCATAAAACTTAAGAATCTGGTCATGAAAAAGTTGAAATCCCACTTTTCACAATCTGTAATATCTATGGTTCATAGATATCCCACACAAATAAATTGTGTAGAAAGAAAAGGCAAAAGCAAAAATGTGGAGGCGGAAGAGGAGAAGTTTCGGTGAAGAAAATTGGAGGATACGCATTCCATTTTTTCGCTAAAGGAAGAAGTGGAAGGGCAGAAGTGGAAGGGTGGAAATATAAAATTCTTTGCTATAAAAGGTCAAAATTCTAATTTCCATCTTTCGAAGCCCGCAAGCTTGATCTTAGATCTACAGCTGCAAATGAATCTTGTAGAGATTAGCGATGCAAAAAGCTAAAGGGCAGAACAGACAAGGTGGGGGGAGAAAATTTTAGACTGAACCTCAAGAAAGATAGAATCTTGCTCTTCATTTCCCGTAGATCCCAAATTGACAACCCAGAATGAATCTTGAGGTGAGATCTATGGTCCAAAAGAAGTTTTGGCAGTAAAGATGCAAAGCAGTTTTGAAGTTGTTGCAAATCGTTGAAGGTGTTATGAGCCATCATTTTCATCTAGTAGGGATGGTTTCCACGTGTTTATTTTTCCATTTTGATCCACCATGTGCACCCCAGCAAATTTTCCCGTATTGTTTTGTGATAATGGAGAATCTGCCAAATCATAAGTTGTTAGGATTTTATAATCATTCAGGTTTGATCCCCATTTTTGTAACTGATTTTGGTGTTATGTTTTGAGGTTGGCCTCGAGAGACCAGTACTCTATAAATATACCCTCAAAAGAGGAAGAAAGGGTTGGAAGTTTCATTCAGAATACTTAGCACTCGGGTTTTGTAGCTCTATTATTTTCTTGGAAGATTTAATGAAAAGCATTCTCTGAGTTTTTTGAGATTCATCAAGTTGTTTCATGTTCAATCTTTGTTTCTTGTATTTCCATTTTCATGTATGTGTTTTCTACCAATACATTTCTAGATTTTATGTAAGGAATTTGTTTATGCTAACGCTCCTTCCATTAGAAATTGTATTTATTATGTGTTTATAATGGTTTTGATAGAATTCATTCACTAATAGATGCTCTGTTTCAGTTATTGTACCTTGTTATATTTCTGCTAAAGGTGTTTCCATAGATTCATGCACTGATAGATGCCTCTATTTTCACTGGGATTTTTCCTCATTTCTATCTTTCACCACTTCAAGATAATTTGACTAAACATAATAGCCATGTTTCCTCATATTGCATAAGAAAATATCCACTCATCATCGTTGTAATCCCCTTGAATATTTTCAGGTTGTGACTCCATTTCCCAATGGTATTTCTTGTATATTTGTTTTACCATATTTAAATATGCAAATACCTTGTTCCTATCAAATATCTATCCTTCTGACCACTTGTTTAAATCCATATGTATATGTGAATGAGTTTGCGACATAGAGATATCCCTCTCTAACTGTATAGACTAGAATTCAGTCTAAATATTGGTTGAAATGGTTACCCCTGTGACTTCCTACCATAACCATAGGAAAATTATAGGGTGATAACATATCCATCTATTGTAAAACTCATCACTCCATATTTTGATGGGTCTCATTCTAGATCACACCAGGTCTTTCTCTAAAGTACTCAAACTTCACTCTGGCTAGAGGATTGGTTAACACGTCAGTTATTTTCTCGTCCTTTGCCACGTGTTGCAGTTTCACTGCTTCTCTCTGTACCATATCCCTGATATATTGGAACTTGATCTCTGTGTGTTTCGAGTTGTCATGGAACACAAGGTTCTTCGACACCTTCACACAACTTTGATTGTCATAGAAGATACAAGTTATATCTAATTATAGATCAAAAAAATTAGATAGTAGCTTACCAGCCAAACTTCCTTGAAACTAGTCAAGAAAGCAACAACATACTTTTCCTCAGTTGTACTCACCACCATGCATGATTGCTTCCTACTAAACTAGAATAGCATGCCAGATACCAACTGAAGCAGCAACTCAAATTTCTCTTCCTACCAGTGGTGCTACCTTCCCAAGCCGAATAAACATAAACATGTAGGTTAATATTATGATTTGCATCATACTCGATCCCATAATCCACTATACCCTTTACGTACCTCAATACATGATTTTCAGCTATCAAGTGAACATGTCTGAGATCCATCAAGGACTGGCTTAGGGTGTTCACAGTAAAGAATATGTCTGGTATTGTATTCATCAGATACATCAATGAGCCAATCATATGACAATACACTGTGGCATCAACTGACTAAGATGAGGAATCACATAGAAGATTTAAGTTTAATTCCATAGGTGTGGCTATTTCCTTCAAGTCCAGCATTGTTATACCAAAATCCTGTCACCATCATGTGATAAGAACTTTGACATGCCTACTTTCCCTGAATCCCAGCTCTTGGAGTGGAAACTCATGGTTATCATCAATCTTCTATGAAAATTCCCAGCACCGCACTTCCCCCTTTATCCAAAAGTGGTACCCTTGTTCACATCGCCCATCCCCTGTTGCCCACAAGAAGTGCCACCACTTATGGCCCTTGGTCCATAAGTGGTTATTACCAGAACCGCTCTATCATTGAAGGAGAAATGTGGTACCCTGGGTAAAAAGGGAAAAAGAGAAGTTTTTCGAGGCTTTTAGATGATAACCCTTGTGTCCTCCCTTATCCCTACTATTGTGGGTTAGTTGAGCTCGAGATCCCTCATCCTAGGATCTTAGAGGCCACCTCACCCACTTATCTCTCAACCTACGCTATCCATAAGCCTTATAAATACAAGCTTATGGCCATGGTTGAGGGGGAGAAATCTTAAGGTATTGTTATGCTGTTGGATTGATCACTTGGCCCAAGATCATTTGGGAGAGTATAGAGAGCTAGAGTCATAGATTTTGGGGATGAGAATGCTTGGTTTCATGGAGATGCATGTCAACACTAAGGCTTGGTTGCAAACTTCTTCATATTTCTTTAATGCAAGTTGATTTCTGTCCCACATATATTGTTGTTATATGATTTAACATGTATGTTGTTAGATTCCTTAGTCACTAACATATATTAGTAGATTATATTCTTGTGGTTTCGATATGTTTGCTTGTTGAAGCTCATTGCAGGTACATAGGGTAATGATCGAAGCATTACATTCCACGTATCTACAGCGTCTAGGGAGAGTCTTCAACCTCTGTCCTCTATTTGTTCTAGATATGAACCATTCAGACCAGTGGAACACCTTACTGTCTGCAGGAGGTGAAATATTCCAGCTAACAAATCGGGCCACTCTGTTGGGGAATAGTATATCAATTGTTCTGATCTTCCTCAGTCTGCAACTATTATCCGAATCCAAGCTCCTTCTTCAACTCTCTTCAGACAGATCTACTTTCTGACTTGATCTATTTGGGTTTGAAACTTTCAGATCTATTCATATCTAAGTCATCTCGACCTTTTATGCTTTGTTTCCATGCTCAATATAATAGTATTTGCCCTGATCTAGTCTTTTTCTGACTTGATCCATCGTTCTCTTTTTGTTTTGTTCATCTATAGGGAACCATTCCTATGCTGTGTATGAGGAGCGGTGCCACCGCCTGAGCAAAGTGGGAAGTACGTGGTGCCACCGCCTGTATCCTGTTGGCAAGAAGCGGTTCTGGGTTAGAAACACTCTGTCAACACCCGAGAAGCGTGGTGCCAGGTAGGCATCATTCCAAGACCTCTTTTTTCTCATTTTTTTTTTCAAAAAAAAAATTATTTAAAAAAAAGAGCCAAATTTTTTTTGTCTCTTTATTCAGCCCCCAAAGAGCCCCCCGGAACCCCCTTGAGCGTGTATGAATCCATAGTTATTCTCAATAATTTTGATTAATGTTGGTCTTTTAAAGCTTCATATTTGGCTTTGAATATAACCTGGTTTTGTCAGATCTCTGATTTCTGTCTTCTTTGATAGAACAAGAAAAGATTCATTTCATTTTTTCTTCATTTGTTATACATGATTTTTGTATGTTTTTTCCTTTTTTCATAAAGTTGTGGAAAAGTGCATATGAAAGTTATTGTGTGGTCTTATGATTAGTTCATTCACACTTTAGTTGAAAAATCTGAACACTTTTGTATAAATTTGTAACAATCTTTTCTTGCTTTTCATTAGAGGTCTCACTTCTTTTTCAGTTCAAAAGAGAAGCTTTTGTTTGTTTTAGTTAGGAACAGATCATATAAGCAATTTGTTTCATTGTTGTATGGGATTTACTCTATGTTTCAAATAAATTGAACCTCTCTCTCCCTCTCTTAGGTAGAATTTCATTGAAGAGGAAAACTTTCATTATCATATAGATCAGTGTGCATCTTCTTTAATTTCAAGTTTTCACTCCATGGTTCCACCTAAACGCACAAGATAAAATTAAGCGCTAGCTTAGGTTTAAATTTTTTTAGCAGTATTGTGTGATAGGTTAGAGACATGTTCAGGCATCGTTAAATGTAGGATCTGTCGTTATTTGTCCACACTACAACCCAGGACTCGCGCGGTTTTTCCACGTACCGTCGGTATATCGAACGGCCTTTCACGTACCCTTGAGGTATATCAAAAGGTACTTCACGTACTCGATTGTATATAGGAAGGCCCCTTGTGAACGTTGTGCATTAGACAGCACTACTACCGATTTGAGCTCCCATGTACCTTGTCTATATCGAGAGACCCCACTAGGATACCCTATCCATCTAAGTTATCCTTTTGGCCTGTCCTGTGAGGTTCCTGACTATTATCCACTCCTTTCACATGTTTTCTTGTTGCTTTTAGTTTGAGTAGTGCTTTTTATCTATATAGTTAGGATTTTTTAGAAGAGAGAGATATTTTTGTTACATAGTTATGGCTTCACCTTCCGGGACTACCAACCAAGAGACTCCTTTACCAAGCATGTATTTTGTGTTCCCTCCATATGGGGATGTTGGTCCTCCTTTCATGGCTACATTAATCCTTCCTGGATTGACTATTGGATTACATGTTTGGTTATTCTCTATTCCAGCTATCCCATGTACACCAATTACGTCTGATCCTAATCCTTCATTGCAACAGCATCAACCTCATGTTGATTCCTCTCCTTCTTCACTAGAGGTATCTTCTCTCGTTTCTACCTCTTCGCCTATTGAAATTTGTCGTACTAGTAGTTAGGTGGATAATAAGAAGATGAAAAGGAATATTAAGAAGAAGAAAAACAAACAAACAACCAAGTATCAACCAATCACTCCTCCCTATGCGGACAGTGTTGATCTACACACCCAAAGACCGCATAAACCCAAATTCCATTATAGGCTTTGCAATGGTGATCACCTTCTGAAATATTTTCATGGTCTGTACCTAGTTTTAGAAGAGTGGTCTAAGGTTTCCCGACAACCCATGTCATCAGCCTCTGGTCATCATATTCATGATCCCCCCTCAACCAGTGATCCTGTGGTTAAGAGTCGGAAGGGTAAAGTCAGAAATCCTTGCTTGCTTTGTAAGGACATGCACTTTACTTACCTTTGTCCTCTCATGGATGAAGCTTCTAAGTTGTTGGAAGATATTATTTTTTCTTGTCAACGGCTTCCAACAGGTTATCATAGGTTATCTCTTGAACCCCCATTGGTTGATAAAGTGGTCGATCCAGTTCTAACCCCGGTCGATCCCACTCTTCCATTGAAGAGTGAAATTGAAGTGGTCAATCCAAGTCCATCCTTAGTTGATCCCACTCTTCTTTTGAAGAGTGAAGTTAAAGTGGTCGAGTCGACGTCATCTCCACCCCATCCCATTCTTTCATCAAAGAGTGTTAAGACTGAAGTAGTCTCATTGACCAAATATTCGTCTTGTTCTTCTCTTCCAATAGAGAATGAACCAAAACCTGCTGAAGTTTTTATGCTTCGTTCTGATTGTTCTCGACAAGGGGAAATTTTGTCCGTTTCGACAAAACCCTCTCCAAGTAATGAGGTTATTTCCTCTGACTGGAGTAACCTAACAAATTCTTGTCTTCATTCAAGTGTTCCTTTCCAGATAGTAGTGAATGTTACTACGAGGTAGATACTTCACATTATTGTTGACGAAGGGGCTTCTGTTAGTATTCTATCCTCAACTGCTTGGCAAGCTTTAGGCTCTCCTTAGCTTATGCCATCCACCGATCAGATACTGGATTTTAATCAAATACCTACTAAACCTTTAGGGACCCTTCCTTATTTTCCTAGTACATTAGGAGGGAAAACTATTTGTATCGATGTTATGGTGGTCCAAGGTACTTTAGATTTCAATCTACTTCTTGGACGCGATTATTTTTATGACATGAAGGATTTTGTGTCCACACTCTTTTGAGTTATGCATTTTCTCCATGATGGGAAGATTGTGACCATTGATCAGCTTTCCTTTGTTACACCTGACCATCGCATTACTCCTAGTAATCAGACTGGTCTAAATGTGCCGCATGTTCTTGTGGTTCCTTCCCCTTCTTCTAGTTAGCTTCTTCCCATCATAGGTAAAATGGGGGGCATGGCTCTAGTCTATGGACATTATAATGGAGCTAAGTCGCTAGCTTTTATGAAATGGGGGCAACCTACCAACCTCTAGATATCATGTTCAGTAGGTTCAGGTTTGCGAGCATAGTTTACCTTTTGGTTTCAAGCTCGTTAAAAAATAAAACCACTGCTCAAGCATAGTTTACCTTTTGGTTTAAAGCTTGCATAAAAATGAAACCATTCCTTTGAGCAAAGTTCCCATTCTGTGTCAAGCTCGTTAAAAAATGAAACGGATGCCTTTGAGAAAATTCCCCATTCTGTGTCAAGCTCGTTAAAAAATCAAACGGATGCCTTTGAGTAAAGTTCCCATTCTGTGTCAAGCTCATTAAAAAATGAAACTGATGCCTGTGAGCATAGTTCCCAATCTATGTCAAGCTCGTTAAAAAATTAAATGGATGCCTATGAGAAAAGTTCCCATTCTATTTCAAGCTCATTAAAAAATGAAATAGATCTCCTCAAGCATAGTTTACCTTTTGGTTTCAAGCTTGCATAAAAATGAAATCATTCCTAAGCATAGTTCATTTTCTATTTCAAGCTCATTAAAAAATGAAGTAGGTTTCCTTTAGCATAGTTTACCTTTTGGTTTCAAGCTTGCATAAAAATGAAACCATGTTCCAAGCATAGTTACCTTATGTTTCAAGCTTGCATAAAAATGAAACATATCCCCTTCCCTTGAGTTGAGTCTTCACTTTAGTGTTAGAAATTGAACCTTCTTTTCACCTGATTGATTCTCGTTCTTCCTACCCCCTGGTGAACATTTTCACATTAGTAACCAGGTTTTTAGGTTGGGTATGGAAGAAAATGAAACGAATCTTGGGGGCATGTTGAGCCGCTAGCAACCATGCTAGGGGTAGGCTTCGCTAGAAATCATGTTGGGGGCAAGATTCCAACCTCTATATATCATGTTAATGGGATTTTTCAAGCATAGTTTACCCATTGGTTTCAAGCTTACATAAAAATCAAACCAATCTTTGAGCATTCTTTTAATTGATCTTTGAGCTCGTTAAAAATAGTAAGATGGTGTTGAGCTTACTTTTCATTTTTCACGCTCTGGTTAAAACATGAAAAGTGGTTTGAGCTTAGTTTATTACTTTTTTGTGCTCTGGATTCAAACATGAAAAATTCTAATGGAGTCCTCTTTAAACTCTTTTTAGGCTCCCTAAATACGAAAAGATTGTCGAGCGATCTTGTCTTCTTCACTCTCGTTAAAGTATTTGAAGAGTCGTCCGTCCGACGGTAGGTTCTCTCTTTTTCGGTTCAGATAGGACTATTTACGAAAAAGAAACACTCCAGCCAATCATGACTGGAAGAGTTCCCTAAGGCATGATTTTATAATTTTTCGGGCCTTAGAGACTAAATCATATGAAAAAGGACCCCTTTGGAGTCTTCTTCCGTATTCGTTCAGACTCTCTAAACATGAACGATACCTAGTTTTCTTTCATTGGACTCGTTAAATTAAACATTGAGTGACCCATTTTGGGAACGAACCCCTCCTCTCTCAGGTTCGTAAAACATATGAGTCTAGACTTGTCTTCTGACAAGCTATATCGAGTGTTTGTTACCCTCTTTGAACTCATAAAACCGAAAAGAGGCACTCATCGATCATGATGGGGGAAATGGGAAGGGAATAATTTTGCAAATAATGGAAGTTGTTTGTCGTTACCTTTGAACATGGCACTTGTCTATACAATCATGTCAGTCAATTGGGTATTCAGCTGATCTCCATGACGATCCACTTTCATGAGTCATGTCAATCATTTGATTCTTTCAAAAGAATGCATTGTCCACTATTACATTGTGTGCTTGTCCCATTCAGTCATGACGCCAAGTATTTTTGTCCTACCGCACCATGTTTAAAGGGGATTTGAATAAGTTTTACCTCTACATTCTACACAGTATTTGTGTCAGTATCTTTGAGTCAGTCATATGGTTACTACATTCACATCATTCCAAAACTATGTTTCAAGTTTCATGTTGTCGATGTGGGACTCATCATGGCCCTCCTTCAATGAGACTATCTCGTCGACCTCAGCTCATCATCTGGGAAATAGTCTTAGAAACAATATTTGGTACCTTGAGATCTGTATGCCTTAATGACATATTCTCTCGCTCTCGACATAGGTTCACATCATTGACCTTTGATCGATAGAATCGACTGGGTGTTCAACATCAGGACATCTATTCACACTCAGTAGATTGTACTGGGGTACCTTGGGAATCATTGACATCAATGGTGATCTACCTCACACTTGTTAACGGTTCACATCATTGGTCGGTAATTAAGTGGTTTCTACCATGTTCAAATTCATATCATTGTAATCACATGGATAGAATCATACTTTGTGGAAGACGAGACGAAGACCCTGGGTATTTGTTTAAAGCGCTCATTGCTTTTCCCAAGGTTGCAATGGAGTTTTGTATATCTAGCATGAATCCACATTTGTATGGTCATGGCTATGCTCAAATTTGCGTCTGTATGACATAGATATACGTTGTATGTCTGGTAGCTATGTCCAAGTTTGAGTCCTCTATCACATGGATCTACACTGTATTCTAGTAGCGATGCTTGTTTATTCCTCTCATGGATCTGCCTTGTATTGGTATGTAGCCATGAGTTTGGTTACTTGTGTCTATGAGTCAACATACTGATGCACTATAGATGCCTACTTGACGACATGCTCTGATCAAGCCAACATTTTCATCTCATGGTGATGACTTGTTCTCTCAAAGCTCTCGTTTATCATATCCCTCTAAGACTCATGCTTTGTGGGGCATCCTGTTACACCAAAATCCTGTCACCATCATGTGATAAGAACTTTGACATGCCTACTTTCCCTGAATCCTAGCTCTTGGAGTGGAAACTCATGGTTATCATCAATCTTCTATGAAAATTCTCAGCACCGCGCTTCCCCCTTTTTCCAGAAGTGATACCCTTGTTTGCACCGCCCATCCCCTATTGCCCAAAAGTGGTGCCACCGCTTATGGCCCTCAGTCCATAAGCAGTTATTACCAAAACCGCTCTGTCATTGAAGGAGAAACACGGTACCCTGGGTAAAAAGGGAAAAAGAGAAGTTTCTTGAGGCTTCTAGATGATAAGCCTCATGTCCTCCCTTATCCCTACTATTGTGGGTTAGTTGAGCTCAAGATCCCTCATCCTAGGATATTAGAGGCCACCTCACCCACCTATCTCTCAAACTACCCTATCCATTAAGCCTTATAAATACAAGCTTATGGCCATGGTTGAGGGGGAGAACTCTTAAGGTATTGTTATGCTGTTGGATTGATCACTTGGCACAAGATCATTTGGGAGAGTATAGAGAGCTAGAGTGAGAGATTTTGGGGATGAGAATGCTTGGTTTCATGGAGATGCATGTCAACACTAATGCTTGGTTGTAAACTTCTTCATATTTATTTAATGCAAGTTGATTTCTATCCCACATATATTGTTGTTATATGATTTCACATATATGTTGTTAGATTCCTTAGTCACTAACATAGATTAGTAGCTTATATTCTAGTGGTTTTGATATGTTTGTGTGTTGAATCTTATTGCAGGTACATAGGGTAACAATCGAAGCATTACATTCCAGGTATCTAAGACGTCTAGGGAGAGTCTTCAACCTCTATCCTCTATTTGTTTTGGATATGAACCATTCAGACCAGTGGAACACCTTGCTGTTCCCAGGGTTATCATCAATATTCTATGAAAATTCCCAGCACCGCGCTTCCCCCTTTATCCAGAAGAAGTACCCTTTTTCGCACCACCCATCCCTTGTTGCCCACAAGCGGTGCCACTGCTTATGGCCCTTGGTCCATAAGCGGTTGTTACCAGAACCACTCTGTCATTGAAGGAGAAACACGGTACCCTAGGTAAAAAGGGAAAAAGACAAGTTTCTCTAGGCTCCTAGATGATAAGCCTCGTGTCCTCCCTTATTCCTACTGTTGTGGGTTAGTTGATCTCGAGATCCCTCATCCTAGGATCTTAGAGGCCACCTCACCCACTTATCTCTCAACCTACCCTATCCATTAAGCCTTATAAATACAAGCTTATGGCCATGGTTGAGGGGGAGAACTCTTAAGGTATTGTTATGTTGTTGGATTGATCACTTGGCCCAATATCATTTGGGAGAGTATAGAGAGCTAGAGTCAAATATTTTGGGGATGAGAATTCTTGGTTTCATGGAGATGCATGTCAACACTAAGGCTTAGTTGTAAACTTCTTCATATTTCTTTAATGCAAGTTGATTTTTGTCCCACATATATTGTTGTTATATGATTTCACATGTATGTTGTTAGATTCTTTAGTCACTAACATAGATTAGTAGATTATATTTTGGTGGTTTCGATATGTTTGCGTGTTGAAGATTATTGTAGCTACACAGGGTAACGATTGAAGCATTACATTCCAGGTATCTACGGTGTCTAGGGAGAGTCTTCAACCTCTGTCCTCTATTTGTTCTAGATCTAAACCATTCAGACCAGTGGAACACCTTGTTGTCCACAAGAGGTAAAATATTCCAGCTAACAAGCATTTTGAATATCTTCATAATATCCACTGCATACTTTCCTTGACCAAGGAAAATCCCATCTACACTCTGCCACACCTCCATTCCTAACAAGTAGTGCATCATACCTAGGTATTTCACCTCAAACTCTATAGAAAGTCTCCTCCTTGTATATTTAATGAGTTCATCCTCTCCCGTTAGGAACAAGTCATAAATGTATATAAGGAGCATCATTGGTATTCCACCTTCAACCTTGAAGTAAAGGTTGGAATCCACTTTACTCTTTGTAAATCCTAGGCTCATCAAGAAGTTATCCATCCTGTCATACCATGTCCTCGGTTCTTGTTTAAATCAATACAATTACTTATTCAATTTGCACACATGAGTCTTCATGCCACGTGTCTTTAATATGAGTGGTTGTTCTATGTACACTTCCTCCTCGACTACACCATTCAAGGATGTTGTCTTGACATCCATCTAGTGTATATTTCATTTCATAACTACAACCAATGCAAGTATGTACCTAATGGAAGTGTACCTCACCAAAGGTACAAATGTATCCTTGTAGTCTATGCCTTGTTTCTGTGAGAAACCTCATGCTATGAATATTTCCTTGTATTTCTCGATGTTTCCATATGCAGCATGCTTGATATTGTAGATCCACTTTGAATTCATGACAAACGTATTTTCTTGTCTTGGAACTATCTCCCAGATATCATTCTTCATGATTGACTAATACTCCTCAATCATTGCATCCTTCCATTCTTTCTTTTCTATAGCCTCTTCATAGGTGTAAGGTTCCTTGTTAATGATGTCACACAGTAGGGCCACATAATTGTTGTAAGGCTTTTACCCTTTGCTTTCTCTATGCATTCCTTCTGGAGCACCATACCTTTCTGCTTCTTGTATGATCTCATGTTCCCATGTCAGTTTCCCCTTGTGGGAATCCTTCTCGAGAAGTGTCTATACTAGCTCATGGTGTTCTTCCATGTCATGATCTTCATGGTCTTCTATAATTGCTTCTCCAATTTCCATACCTTGTATTCTCGTTTCTTCAAGTTCCTTGACTTATTGAATAGGTAGCCTCCTGTATATGAAGTATGTTGAGTCTTCATCAAAGGTTACATCTCTATTGATGTATATATTCTTGAATCCTGGGAAGTATATTTGGTAGGCCTTTGATGTATCAGTGTATCCTATACATATACCCTTCCTCCCAGAAGGATCAATCTTGGTCCTCTTCTCCTTAGGGATATCTATGTACACCAGGAAACCAAATATTCTAAGATGGCTGAATTCTAGTTTCTTTCTTGAGAAAACCTCTTCCACGGTTTTGTTGTCAAGTACTTGATAAGGAGTATGGTTATGTACATACATAGTTGTCCTTGTTTCTTGTGCCCAAAGGTGCATAGGAATATCCTAGTCATTTAGAATTTCTTTCATTGCTTCCATTATGGTTTGGTTCTTTCGTTCCGCAACCCCATTCTATTGAGGATTGTATGGAGTGATCAACTCCCTCTTAACACCAAACTCTCTATAGAGTTCCTTGAACTCTTTTGAGGTGGATTCTCCACCATTATTTGAATGCATAGTCTTGATATTCCTTTCGGTATTGTTATCAACCAAGGATTTATATTCTATGAAGTTATTAAAAACTTCAGTTTTCGCTTTCAAGAAATATATCCAATTTTTACGTGAGAAATCATCTATAAAGTAAACATAGTACACATACCCGCTTAATGAGTTAGAAGACATGGGTGCGCATAAATATGAGTGTATTATCTCCAGTATTTATTTAGCCTTGCTTTCACTATTGGGAAATGTCTTCTTTGAATTCTTTCCTCGTGCACATGATTTTCAAATTCCTTCATTCTTTACCTAGATATTTGGAAGTCCAGAGACTGCTTTGCTTACCATCAGTAGTGCTTTGTAGTTCACATGTGCAAGCCTTTGGTGCCATAGTTCACTTGGTTCTATTGACTCATTAGCCAATGGTTGTTCAAGTTGTTCCTTTATCTTGTATAAGCCTCCATCTTCTTATCCAATCACTATTGCATCATCTATTTTCTTTCCTTTAGGAAACATTAGAACTTGTTCATCGTCAAATGTAACTCTCATTCCCTTTGCATCTAGTGCATAGATGGAGATAATATTCTTCTTCAATCCTGGAACATATAGCACATCTTTCATCTTTAAATATTTCCCAGACCCTAGAGTGTATGAATCTTTTCCAATCCCTTTTATGGGGTATTGATAATCATCCTCAAGTTTCACCTTGTGAGGTGACTCATGCTCAGACATTTTAATGAATGATTCTTTATATCCAGTCATGTGTTTATCTTCCCCACTATCCATAATCCAATAATTTCTTCCATGTGAGATAGTGCTAGTAAGTGTTGAAATTATCACATACTCTTCATTTGAATCATCCTTCTCTCTTTTGAATATTTTTTTTGTTGGTTCATCATCTTCGACAACATGAGCATGGTGTCTCTTATTATTGTTGGTGGATTCCTTGTTCTTAGGACAGTCTCTTGCAAAGTGTCCATTTTCATCACAAGTATAGCATCGAACATTGGAAGGATCTCTTTTGAACTTATTTTTTTTCTTATCCTTTTTCTTCTTTTGATGATGGTTCTCCTTCTTCTCCTTATTCTTGTAGTTATTCTATTAGATATAGTTGTCATTTATGTCAAAGGAGTTCAATAATGACAAAGGAATAATCAAGGACATGATGGCAGTGAAAACTAAAGTGTAAGACAAAGGAATAACAAAGGCAGAAGTGACACGGCATGTGGCATATGTGATGAGGCTGGAAAGACACATGAGGGGATCCAGCAAGGGGAGCAAGTCCAGCAAAGTCGGATCGATCTTAATCGATCCTCTAGTCAATAAATGGAAAATCATGGAGCTGCAATCCTCTTATTTAGTACAGGTTGGATGGCTTAGATTGTATCAAGGAAATAGATCGACGGCAGGAAAATGATACGCAAAGTAAATGTGTGTGGAAGAAAACATTCTAGAGAACCAAAGTGAATTTTCATGTTTGATAATTGATCAACGAATGAGGAGGATTCTGCAAAGTGATCGACGATTCACAGGAGTTGCAGAAAGAGATTTGCATAACCCCATTTTGAAAAAGTTTGGAGGCACATCCACAATCCGCAATGCGAAAGGAAGTTGCAATTCACAATTTGCAAATTTCAGAAGAAGTCTTGCGAAATACGAATTGCGGAATTAATTTCAAGAGAAGTCGAAATGCATACCCGTAACCCAAAATCTGCAATTGCAGATGAAAGGAGTTTTCGATTGTGGAAAGGTGGTTGCAGAAATGTAATTGTGAAAAGGTCATTGCAGAAAGGTAGTTGCGGAAAGGTAGTTGTGGAAAGGTAATTGTGGAAGCAATTTTCAAGAAAATTCAAAATGCACATCCGTAATCTACAGCATGCAATTACGGAAGGAATGAGTTCCCACAAATTGTGTAAATTTCATTGCAGAAAGCCAATTGTGGAAAGGTAATTGTCCGCAATCTACAATGTGTAATTTCAGAAAATTTAATTACAGAAGGTAATATTAGAAAGGTGATTGTGGAAAGGTAAATGCGAAAAATTCAATGTGGAAAGGTCTGTTCCGGAGAGATTATTGTGAAAAGGATGTTGCGTAAAGGAATTTGTGGAAGGTCGTGACTGTTTCTTTTAAACAGAGTTAAAAATAATTAAATAGAAAAGTAGGAAACGTGTTTGATGAAAATACATGTGTTATGAAGTGATGTGTTTAATGAAAAAGCATGACTCCAGATTGAAAGGTCGCAACTTTGAAACTCTAGAGTGAAGATATATGTCGGTAAATAGATATGAATGATGTTAAATTTATTTATAAGAAAATATTAGAGTTTAGTAAGGTGTCTCTGTAGTCCAAATCCATGCAGCAGTAGTAGGCAAAGGCCAAGAAAGCAATGAGAAACTAGTGACAATATTATATACATAAGAAGATCTATAAATCTAATAAAAACATATTATGGTTGCAGGGTGGTACTAGGGCAGGCTACAGGCCTGCAGGGGGGTCATATCCTCCTTCTAGTGGTAGCTGGTAAATAGGGTGTTGTAGAATCCTTTCAATAGTAGTTTATAAACAAAGGGGTCATTGTTGGAATATATTAAACCCACTCACAACTTAGGATAAAATAATTGATCATTATTTGATTAATTATTCACCCACTAGCTTAATTAGTTGGCATCCACTTGCACCTTAAAGTCAATACATGCCATCTATATCCTAGAAATGATTTATTTCCAATTTTGGGTTGATCTTGACCACCTTTTGACCATCCAGAATTAGTATACAAGAATTTATAGCAGATTCTGCTTTATTCTGCTTTTCTATGGATAAGATAAAAGCTAGTCAACTAGGAAACTGGGAGCTTTTGTTTCCAACCCATCCTCCATTAGTTTTTCTCCATTTTCTAGGATTAGCATGTTTTTTCCATCTCCTTGAAAACTAACTCATGCTTTTTCCAACTCATGAGGTCCTTGATAGATTTGGTAAGTGCTTTAGCCACCTATGGGGGTTTGCTATATTTTGGTAAGTCGGCCTTTTTGAGCTTTATGAGTTGTTTCCATACAATTCAATTTTCCTATGAGCGATGTACTATTTATGTAAACTATTATTCATAATTATTAAATGGAAGGATACACACCAATATTCATCTCTTCATTCATGTGATTCAGTCTCTTTTCTTCTCTCTATTTTCCTTTGTATGCTTGTGAGAATTCTTAGTAGCAAGATCTATTTCCTGTGCTTCTTCATAGAATAATTGCTCATATAATTGATCTATTATTTCTACATGGTATCAGAGCAGCAATTTTGATCAAGTTCTACAGAGTTGAGGAGCACATCCAATCTCCTATCCCTCTCTGAAGAAGAGCTTGTATAGCTTACAAGATTTTCGCCTAGTTTGTTTTGCAGGTTGCAGAGATTTTATTCTTGAGCACATCAATTCAGCAATATGGATTCTTCATCAGCTATAATTATTACTTCCTTCAAATACCACGAATGGAAATCCAAAATCTCCATTCTATTGCACAGTAGAGGGTTATACAGAGTTACACTAGCTTTGGAGAATGAGCCCAATGCTGTGATTGAGAAAGCTAAGTGGCATAATAGGTTGGATGAAGCCTATGGATTGCTTTGCCTCTCTATTTCTCCTAATATACTCTTTCATCTAGATGGTTTGACCACTCCAGAACAACTATGGACTCAATTGGAGTCTCTCTTTGGAGTTCAAGATGAGCTAAGAGCACATCAATTCGAGATTGAGTTATTCTCACTGAGTCCAAGAAATTTTGAATCTCTTGAGGGTTTCTTCACCAAGTTCAAGTCACGTGTTCTAATTCTAAAGCAATGTGGGATTTAGAAAGTAGATGATCAATTAATCCTTTCCATTCTTTCAAAATTGGGTCCTAATTACTCAATTTTTGTGTCTACCTTTCATGCAACTAGGCTTGTTGTTCCTAAGTGGAAAATGCCTTCTTTAAATTATTTTCTTAATTCACTAACAAAGGAGCAAGATAAATTGATCCATATGGGTGTCCTTAATTCTTCAAAGGGCAAGGATAATTATCTCTTGGTTCAAGGAAGCAAGAAATTCAAATCAAAAGAGAAGCAAATTGTGAAGAAGCCAAAGTCAGAAATTGAAGATGAAGATTCATATGAAGATTTAATGAAGAAAGTTAAGAAGAAAGGGAGCACATCCAAGTGTTATTATTGCAGCAAGGGTTTTCATTCAGAGAAGAAGTGTTTCAAGAAGAATATGGACATCATGTCTCAGCTTCTTTAGAAGCACAAGATCGAAGTTCCAAATGAACTAGAGAAGCCTAGTGATTCCTCAAAACAATGTCATACTACGCAGTTCCAAGGTGATATAACTTATGCTTTGAGTTCCAGAGTTCCCTCCTTTTCTCATATATTTGATATATATATATAAGAATCATAAATATCATAACCTTTCTTTGATTATCCTCCTCTCAGTCTACTAGATTCATCTCCCAAAAATTGTGATTTTTCACTAGATATTGACTTACCTTTGAGCAACTCTTCCTCACAAGCTTGTATATCTGATTTAGAATATTGTTTGCAGACTGATATGCATGTCATGACACATATAATACCACCATCCATACCATATACCATACCTCTGAATAATCCAAAGACTATACAAATCCCAAGATCACTAGTTGATTCCTCATTGGTCTCTTATGCAGTGATATTTATCTTACATGGTTTGAAGTCTTTCCTATATTTCATTGGCTGTTTATCCATATCCTTAGTCATATTTGGACTGATATTAAACATTTTTGGATATTTTATAAACACTTATTTTTCATATCTTAATCCCATCCATCATTTAGATTTTTACACCTATCAGTTTTCCCCAGTTGTTCATAATTTTCCTAGTCTAGCCCTATATCCTCATGGAGCCACTAAATCCTTTGTCTTTTCTGTTCCATATGCTAATGTTTCAATATATTATATTTTTATCAGCCTCATATAAGATCTATATAGGTGATACAGCATATTGGAATATTGACATGTGATTTACATCACAATTTTGCAGCTATCAAGGAATTGGGTGTGAAATAAATTGTCTTAACTTTTGTACTCTTTGGGAAGGAGTATGCACAGATCTCTTTTCCATTTCAGATTATGTTTGCAGATCATAATTTGATATCAAAAATAATCATTCAGATAATGCTCCTACTTCATTATTTGATGAGATACAAGGAGTCTCTCCTCTTCCTTCTTGCAGGTTCTACACTCCAGCACATGATCATGGAGTTCATGATTTCTTCAATAAGTCTTCCATCCAGAAGCAGTTCACTCAGTTGATTCAAGTGAAGATAATAATATTTTGAAGACATATTATTTCAAAATTTTGTGCCTTGTCCTTTCTTGGGGGAGTATTTTCCCCATGTGGTTTTGCCTCTTTCCTCACTTTTTTGGACATAATAATTGTTAAAGGGTGACCATAGCCTTGTTGCTGGGCCCTATATGCATCTATATTTTTTGTCATACCATCATAAAGTCAGACATATAGGGGGTGTTGGAATATATTAAATCCACTCACAACTTAGGATAAAATAATTAATCATTATTTGATTAATTATTCACCTACTAGCTTAATTAGTTGGCATCCACTTGCACCTTAAAGTCAATAAATGCCATCTATATCCTAGAAATGATTTATTTCCAATTCTGGGTTGATCTTGATCACCTTTTGACCATCCATAATTAGTATACATGAATTTACGGCAGATTTTGCTTTATTATGATTTTTCTTGATTTTCTATGGATAAGATAAAAGCTAGTCAACTAGGAAATTGGGAGCTTTTGTTTCCAAGCCATCCTCCATTAGTTTTTCTCCATTTTCTAGGATTAGCATGTTTTTTCCATCTCCTTGACAACTCACTCATGCTTTTTCCAACTTGTGAGGTCCTTGATAGATTTGGTAAGTGCTTTAGCCACCTATGGGGGTTTGCTATATTTTGGTAAGTCATCCTTTTTGAGCTTTATGAGTTGTTTCCATACAACTCGATTTTCCTATGAGGGATGTACTATTTGTGTACACTATTATTCATAATTATTAAATGGAAGGATACACACCAATATTCATCTCTTCATTCATGTGATTCAGTCTCTTTTCTTCTCTCTATTTTCATGTGTATGCTTGTGAGAATTATTAGTAGCAAGATCTATTTCCTGTGCTTATTCTTAGCATAATTGCTCAAAGAATTGATCTATTATTTCTATATTCATAGCCTCCTTCTAGTGGTAGCTGGTAAATAGGGTATCATCGCATCGTTTCACTAGAAACTAATAACCCATGGGGTCGTAGCATCCTTCTAGTGGTAGCTGGTAAGTAGGGTGTCGTAGAATCCTTTCAGTAGAAGATGATAAAACCATGGGGTCATAGGTTACTTCTAGTATTTGTTGGTAAATAGGGTGTAGTACCATCCTTGTCTGTAGTATCAGACATAAACTATTTGTAAATAATAATAATAATAGCAATAGAAAGTATTGGTGGTTTTGCCAATTGGGATTCCACGATAAAATTGTGTTTTGCGTATTTTGTTGATCATGTGTGTTAATAAATTAATTAAAAGTAGTTTTAAAGGCAAATTTATCAATATTTATTCACCCCCCCCCCTCGGTATTGTCCAGTAATCCAACAATTGGTATCAGATCAGTATCTTTCACTACAGTTTAATCACTAGAAGGAAGATCCTATTAAAAACCACTATGGATCAACAAAAAGAATTAGCCTTCAACAGACCTCCATTATTTACAGAAGATAATTATGCATACTAGAATGTAAGAATGAAGTGTTTTATAAAGTCTCTTGGATACAAATTCTATAGGTCTTCTGAAAAAGAGTGCAAAATACCAGACGACCTACCTCTATAAAAAGGTGACCTAGACCAATATCAGGCCAATGCAAAAGCCCTGAATGAAAATTTGAGTGGGTTAACAAATTCAGTGTTTGTAAAAGCCATGCAATGCAAGGCAACCAAACATGCCTAGGAAAAATTAAAATGTGTCTATGAAACAGCACCCAATTTCAAACAATAAAAACTTCGAACATACAAAGGACAATTTGAAATCCTAAAAATGAAAGAGGAAGAAAGTATTGCAAAATATATTCTAAGAGTATATTAAATTGTCAATGCTATTAGAGGAATTGGAGGAGAAATAAGTAGTTGACAAATTAATAAGAACCACGCCAATTAAGTATGACTCAAAGGTGTCCACTCTAGAAGAACGATATGATATTAAACTCCTGACAGTAGATGAACTACATGGGATCTTTACCGCCTATGACATGAGAATAGGACAAGATGGATCATCAAAGAAAGATGTAGCATTTAAAGCCTTATCCAAGAACCAATCAGAGAACCTAGATGATGAAGAATCTCTTTTCATCAACACACTTGAGAAAAGTACTAGAAAGTACAAAGGAAAGCTACCCTTGAAATGTTTTAATTGTGGAAGGATTGGTCACATTGCCACAAAGTGCCCTTACCAAAAACAAGAATATAGTGATGATTATGAAGAACCTTGCTATCATAAGAAAGATCAAAAGAGTAAGACCATGTACAAGAATAAATTTAAGAAAAAGAATAAAAACTTATATTCCAAGGAAGACAATGAAGATGAAGAGATAAGTGAATATGAAGAAATCGTATTCATGGGGACAATAAGTTCAAATGTGGAAGGAGAGGTGAACCTAAAGGCTGAACTCATAAGTTCCCTTGAATAATTAATAAAATGCAATAAAAGGAACAAAAAGTCAACCAAATCATTACTGACTTAAAGACCCATCTTCAAGAGGCCAAGAATATTGAAGAGGACTCAGATTTGCAACTCAAAAAGAGAATACAAGAATTTGAAAGTATTGAAGAAGATATTATGCACCTTAGAAAAAATTTGGATGAAGAATTTATCAAATCAAAGTTTAAGAATAGCTCAAATACTTTAGATGAAATCGTAAGTGTCCAAAGACCATCAAGAGATATATTTGGATTAGGATTTCATAAGGAAAAGAAGCTAGGATATTGCTCTTTCACAAACCAAGATGAAAATAAAAGAATCTATGCTGCTGCACTCAAGAGTCCAATTAAAAGGGAATAAAGTAAGAAATATGATCCTCTCTTACAAAAAACTAATATGATGCCTAGAAGACCAATGACAAGTAGATATCAGCAAATCTTTGTTGGCCACTTCTACTCTTGTAATAACTTTGGACATAAAGACCTGAATTGTAAAGTATATGAAAATGAAAATAGCCATTACAAGTAGAAAGATCAATGATTCTCTAATTATAAAAATGCATTCTTTGGATATTTTCATTGATGTCATAAGTTTGGTCACAACACAGCTGATTACAGAACCAAGGGAAAAGATCAAAGTATGAGAAGGAAACAAGACACAAACACATCAAATGATAGAAGGCCAGTAAGAAGGGTACCTCATGGAAATATGTGGAGAAGCAATTCAGATTGAGTATAATAAGAATGGCATCCTTTAAGAAGGAAAGCAAGATGAAGATGTAAAAAAATACACTGATGGAGATTAATATGATGAATAAGAATATTGTGATAATGGTGGAATTATTTTCTAAGGTCTCTCATGACCTAAATAGAACCCTAAAATTAACATTAGAAGGAATCATATACTCAGGGGGAGTTAATATCAGAAAAATGCAATTGGTACTTGAAAAATATTGGTTGCTAAGAAGAAAATAATGTTTTGAGGTTTACATCAAAACAAGAAAAAGAAGAGTCATAGGAAATACTTGGTAAAAATCAATCTTCCTCAAAAAAAAGAAGTATAGAAGTGACAGATTGAAAAATAAAAATTTGTCAAACCTGAAAGTATTCATTTGATTACATTGATTTGATAATCATGCTTTCATGGTTGGTGAGCACATGTAAATATTAATAGAAGAACATATCTGAAGGATACCATTTAGACAAGGCTTAAGGACTGTTTGATAGGGAAATTATGAACAGTCATTCTTTTTATTGGAAATTGATAGGATGAGTAAAAGTAGCAGTAAGATTGTGTCCTATGAATCAAGAGGAGAAGGCTCCAAATTCAAAATTTTCATATTATGTGTACCTTCACCCACAACTTCAATAGTTGAATATTGTGAAGGAACAACGATATATTGATAATAAATTATTTTCATGGAATTGAATACTCTTTAAAGAAGAATAAGTTATATGATGCATCTTGAAAGAGAAATATATGAAGAGTTGGATTAAATTGAGAAGAACCAAACTTGGGAACTAGTTCCAAGACCTGCAAATAAGAATATTGTAGGAACCAAGTGGGTTTTAAAAAAAAAGTTCAATGAAGATGGCCAAGTGATAAGAAACTGAGCAATATTAGTGTGTAAAGGATATGCTCAAGTGGAGGTGTTGGGTTTGAAGAAACCTTTGAACTTGTAGCAATACTTGAAGCAATCAAGATGTTTTTGGAATTTTCATGTTATAAAAAATTCAAATTATATCAAATGGATGTCAAGTCTACATTTTTTAATGGGAAACTAGAAGAAGAAGTATATATTGAACAACCTAAAGGTTTCCTCTTACAGAAAATGGAGACTAGGTTTGCAGAGTAAAAAAGGCACCCTATGGTCTCAAGCAAGCCCCAAGAGCATGGTTTTCAAGGCTAAATAATTACTTGAGGCAACAAGGATATAAAAGAAGAGATACTAATAGTAATCTCTACATAAATATAGAAGATAATAATATGGTCATTGTTGTTGTTTATGCATATGATATCATATTTGGAACCAATATACAAATACTAAGTGTAAACTTTGCTTCTGAAATGAAGAAGGAATTTGAAATGTCAATGTTGGGTGAATTAACATTCTTCCTAGGATTACAAGTTTATCAATTAGACAAAGGAATATTCATTTATCAAACCAGTTATATCAAATATATGCTTAATAAGTTTAAGATGGAAGACTCCAAGTCTTTTAGTACTCCTATGATCATTGGTTGTAAGTTAATCAAGAATGATGAGTCTTTGGAAGTGGGTCATACCATGTATAGATCTATGATAGAAATATTGCTATATGTGATAGATACAATACCATATGTGATGCAAGTTGTAGGATTGGTTGTTATATTCTAGTCAAACCCCAAAGAAACGCATGTGACAATAGTAAAAAGGATTTTCAGATATTTGAAAGGTACTATGGAGTATGGTTTATGGTATCCAAAATAAATAAAGATTTCACTTTAAAAGAATTCACTGATGCAGAGTGGGAAGGAAGTGTTGATGACCAAAATAGTACCAGTAGAGCAACATTATTTTTGAGAGATTTCTTGGTATCATGGTTAATCAAGAAACAAACCTCCATTGCACCATATATAGCAGAAGTTGAATATATTGTCATTGCATCATGTTGCACTCAAGTCATTTGTATGAAGCAGACATTGGAAAACTTGATTATGAACTATGAGAACCCAATAGTGATAAATTGTAACAATACCAGTGCCATAAACATATCAAAAAATCATGTTATGCACTCCAAAACAAAACACATTCTAATAAAATATCACTTTCTAAGAGACCAAGTGTCACAAAAGGTTGTCAAATTGGAATATGTGGATACAAAAGAACAAGTGGTTGATATATTCACTAAGACATTACCCAAAGAAGCATTTAAGCATATTATACATAAGTTGGGAGTAATCTCCTTACAATAAATAAAAAGGAGAAAAGGCATCATGTCAGGGGGAGATATGTTGACAGGGGGAGTTGTCAGAAAGAACTTTGTCATTGTTTTCAAAGGGGGAGAATGTTTAGATGTTTCCATCAATTCCAAAGGGAGAGAGTGTTGAATATAGTTTTCATTGATGTCAAAGGAGTTAAATAATGACAAAGGAATAACCAAGGACATGATGGTATGGAAAACTTAGTTTAATACAAAGGAATAACAAAGGAAGCTATGACATGGCATGCATAATGATGTGGAATATGTGATGAGGCTGGAAAGACACCTGATGGGATGTAGCGGGGGGATCAAGTCTGATGAAGTATGGTCAAGCTTAATCGATCCTCTGATAAATCAAGACATAATCATGGAGTTGCATTCAGCTTATTTAGGAGGGGTTGGATGGCTCAGATCGTATCAAGAAAATAGATTGACGGTAGGAAAAGGATAAAGAAAGTTAATGTGTGTGGAAGATAACATTCTGAAGTGCCAAAGTGAAGTTATGTGTTTGATAATTGGTCAACGAATGAGGATGATTTCGCAAAGAGATCGATGGTTCACAGGAGTTGAGAAAAGAGATTTGTGGAATCCCATTTTGAAAAATTTGGGAGGCACATCTGCAATCCACAATCTACAATGCAGAAGGAATTCGCCATTTGCAATACGCAAATTGCGGAAGAAGTATTGTGAAAGAAGAATTGAGGAAGCAATTTCAAGAGAATTCAAAATGCATACCTGCAATCTCCAATCCGCAATTGCGGAAGGAAGGAGTTTTCGATTGCAGAAAGGTAATTACAGAAAGGTAAATACAAAAAATTTAATGCAGAAAGGTCTGTTGTAGAGAGATTATTGCGGAAAGGAAATTGCAAAAGGTCATGACTGATAAATTTAAATAGAGTTAAAAATAATTAAAAAGAGAAGTAGGAAACATGTTTTATGAAAAGGCACATGTTATGAAGTGATGTATTTCATGAACAGGTACGACTCCAGATTAAAAGGGTGCAACTGTGAAACTCCAGAGTGAAGAGATACATTGGTAAAGAAAGATGAATGATGGTAAAGGTATTTATAAGCAAAGATTTTGATTTTAGTGAGTTGTCTCTATTGTCCAGATCCATGCAGCAATAGCAGTCAAAGACCAAGGAATTAATGAGAAACCATTGATGGTATTAAATACGTAAGAAGATTTGGAAATCTGGTAAAAACATATTAGGGTGGCAGGGTGGTGCCAGGGAAGGCTACAGGCCTGCAAGGGGGTTATAGCTTCCTTCCAATGGTAGCTGGTAAATAGGGTGTCGTAGAATCCTTTTAGTAGCAGCTGATAAACTAGGGGTTTGAATCCTCCATCTAGTTGGTAAATAGGGTGTCATATCATCCTTTCAGTAGCAAATGATAAATCAGGGGGTCGTAGCCTCCTTCCAGTGGTAGTTGGTAAATAGGGTGTCATAGCATCCTTTCAATAGTAGTTGATAAAACCAATGGGTTATAGGATCCTTCCAGTATTTGCTAGTAAATAGGGTGTAGTACCATACTTGTCTGTAGTAGTAGGCATAAACTATTTGTAAATATAATTTTTGCAGTAAAAGGAAGTATTGGTGGTTTTACCAATTGGGCTTCCACAATAAATTTGTGTTCTATGTATTTTGTTGATCATGTGTTTTAATAAATAAATTAAAATTGGTTTTAAATTAAACGTTATCAATATAGATTCACCCCCCTCTCAGTATTATCCAATATTCCAACATCTTCTTAGTGTGAACTATGAGAGCTTTGTATTCAATTGCTCCCATTTTCTCTTCTCTTGTTATGAGTCGAGCTTATTCATATGTGCATTCTTCCTTGATTCAGATGAAAGAGATCATATTCCTTCTTTCATGTATTCCTTGAATGAATGAGTTTTGTGATCTAGGGATACCATTCAAGGTGGTTATCACAATTTATCCTACTTCGACGTTATCTTCAACTACTTCAAGTTGTTCCTTGATTTAAGCAACCCTTATGGAGTAGGATTGTATAGTCTCTGAGTTTCGTATCTTCGCATTCTTCAATTGGTTAATAAAATTCATATTCTGGTTGATGTTCTTTCATTCAAACATATTTTCCAAAGCATCAAATACTTCCTTTGGTGTCTTGAATGATGACACATGGGGGATGAGGCGATCCTTGATTGAATATACAAATGTTCTATTGGAATTAACCAATTTCTTCTTATGAGTAGCCTTAGCCTCATCTACCTTTGGTTCTAGAATTTCTCCACTGATGTACTGATCCAAATCATTTTAATTAAGGATAACGGAGATTATGTATTTCCATGCTCAGAAGTTATCAGCCCCTCTAATATTTTCCTCAAGCTGAGTATGGTGATTCATATTTTCAAATGAGAACCTCAAATGGAGATAGAAAATATTTATATCTTACTGATTTGAGGTGTCCAAACTAGTTTCGTAGCTAGCTCACCTAGGGTTTGTCATAGAAACCCTAATTTTCCAACCTTGGAGTTTGGGAATTCTATTTGGACATAAATATATGCCTCCTTGAGGTGAGTTTCTCAACAGGGTCCTTTTATGAAGACTGAAGTGGGAAGCCTCTGAAACTTGATGCCCTAGTTTCTCTAGCACTAGTGACAAGGTCAAAATTGAAACTTATTCAAATATGAAACTACTTCCACCAAAATGTGTGCCCTACTGAGGTGAGTTATCCTAGCCCTCTTTTCTTGATGATTTATGGAAAGAATACCTTGAACTATGAATCCCTAGTTTCTGCTACTACATAGTGCTTTCTTTCAGACTAACCTATTACATGACTCTGAATAACCTATTACCCTAACATGGCCAACTTCTCCTAGAGAGACTCCAAAAATACATTACATGATGTTAGACTAGGGACTATTGCCCCAAATTACAATGGAGGTTGTACCTCAAGGTCCATACACAATAATGACATCCTGAAAGGAGGAAAACACATCTCTGATGGGGGTACAAAAACATACAATGATAATATGCATCAGAATATCTTCTAAAATTACAAATACATCAACAAATATGAGCAATAAACCCTAAAAATTTAGGTTATTGCACCATGAAAGTACCATTTAACTAGGTTAGAAGTATAACTTGCCAACATTTAACAAATATGAGCAATATAATGAATTAACTCACCTTTGTGCTTGAGTTATAACAATCATTATTTAGCATCAACCAATATCATGTGTAAAAGAAACACTATAAATTCATGAAATTAACCTCCAAGAAAGAAATATCATCCAAACAGAGGTGCACATAGCATCAATAAATCCAATAAACCAAGAGAAATAGAAAATATCTCATAATGAACAAAAAGGTTGTTGTGTTTTTACAATGAGAGGGGATTTTTTTATATAAGGCTAGCCTCACCTAATTCTAAGTTATGAGCCTACAAGATAATGTGAAAACAATAACATTTGTATTGCTCACCCACATCTTTGGGAGATAAACCACTCATAACAACATTAAAATATCTCTAAATGACATAAAAGTCGTAAATAAAGTGCAATATGCTACACCAAGTGCTACATGTGCCAAAAGGAGGACGTCATGCCCCAAATATCCCCAACATATGTGTTACCTTAACATCATTCATTATCCTTGTAGGATTATTCAATAAGAAAGTACAATTTGTAGGTAACATAGCCCAGAGGAGCAGTAAAATAGGTCCAAGTGAGGAAATAAGGTGTGCTAGATAGGGTACAAAGACCTTTGGAAATTGTTATCACCTTTTACATGGAAGAAAATGAGTGTGGTGATGTGTCCAACTGATTAGACCCCCAAGGGAACCAACCCATATAGGGTGAGCACCTCCTGGAGGAGGAAATCAATCGGACGATCTGTTAGCACTCAGAATCGCACCTAAGGTTGTGGGAAGGAAGACTCTGAGGTAACAATAGAACCGCTTTAGGAAAGGGAGTTGGATTCCCCATTTCCAAAGAGGGATCTCTCACAAATGTATAACAAGGCCAAATATATCGTCACAGAATGAATATCAAATATTGGTGGTTGAAATAAGGTGAAGATATATTGGGCTATGGAGTCACAAATACCAAGAAATACAGATCAGTTTGTAGGGGAAATTTTTTCAATACCAAGGTAGTACCTCGATCACGGTCTATATGTTTTGGGTCTGGTGAAAAATGAAGAACGATGACAGTCCATCAATGTAGAGCACCGCAGGGATGAATTCTACATCAAATTTGGAATAAACTTTTGGTGAATGTCCAAGGCAATGGCTAGAGCATAAGAATATGAATTTCATACCATTATACACTAGTCAAATACATGAAGAAAACATAATGTAAATAAATAACAATAAGTACATACACGAAAAGAAAATAAATTACAGACTTTAATTGAGATATACACAGGAATTCTTGCATTCAAATAACCAACATTCGTCTCTATAACTTGTATTAAATCAAAAAATCATAAACACATCAGTCTTACATGTTCCAAAACCAACCCTTTCTCCTTTTGTGAGGAGCATATTTATAGTGTTTGGGCCCCCGAGACCAAAATCAAAATGGGGCCAAAATTAGTTACAAAATTATCAACAAACTGTATCGTGGAATTTTATCCATGGGTAGCATAAAACATAAAGTGATAGAGGAAGCACCTATGCTAGACCCCAATCAGCACTGCATCTTTAAAATCTAGACTCGCCTGATTACTTTACACTTGTATCTTCTGTTCTAATCACGACTTAAGCATATCATCATTGGTGTAGTTTCTATTTAGCCTTGCCGTAATTCTGAATCACCTTCCATTGGTTAACTGTTGGCATTTCTATCTTTGTCATTTCTTCCACCAATACATCTAGTTCTAGGTTCTCCGAATAGGAAACCGCTAGTAATTTTTTGCACATAACTCTGAAATCAAATACTAATTATAATTCACTAGATAATTTTTTTACCACAGTTTTACCTGAAAGCGACTGTTGAGCCATGTCTTCAAATTTCCTATGTTCTTATCTAGAATCGATCAATTTGTCATTATACTCTTTCTAAGAAAGCATTGGTCCTTTTTCTTCCCAAAATAAGGGGAGCCCTTTTTTTACCAGAGGATTAAAAAACGAAGCAAATTCGTCAAGTGCATGAAGTTCCACTTTGCTTCGACCATATTCAAGTGACGGTGTTTGTGCACCACTCTTTTGGCCCATGTAATGACCACGATTCTATATTGGATGTTTCCCCATATGATGTCTTCTTCAGTTAAACTGTTCAAAATTTTATTGCGCCTTCAGCTATGTCCAGGGGCCTCTTGTTTAGGTCCATTTTTGGCGTCTAAATATTCTTTTTGGCCGCCTGTGTGGCACTTTCCTTGTCATGGATAAAATCCAAGTATGGTCGTAGGTTGGTTTCTTCTACTATTATCATGTCCAAGATGAGGTGCTTTTCCCCTTGTAGGGATTCTTTTCCTGAAGCAAGTTTTGTTAATTTGTTAGTTTTATCCTCCAATTCTTTACAACACTCTTCTAGCTTCTTTCTTATTCTTTCTTTGACCTAAAACATATCCATTAGGTCATTATTATGTTTTCTTATACCAATGATTTCTAGATATTTGATACTTAATTAGGACATGGCTTGGGAGAGGGAGTCTACACCAGATATCTCAGACGATTGAACCACAGGGGAATCCGATATTTGCAACATTTCCTTCAGCTCTTTTAACTCTCTTTCTAATTCAACCTGTCTTTCTTTGAAGGCTCCTTTTTCTTCGACCCGGAGCTCTACATCTTTCTTCCACTATTTTTATTTCACTTCATGTTTGAGCAATCTAGACTTACAATTGATTATATCATTGTTTAAGGCTTCCTTCTCTTTTTCAATTTCGTTCAATTCAACAGTTTGTATGAGTCGGGTAGCTGGTATGTCTAGCTTTTTCTTTAACAGGTGGATTGTACCTTCCTTGTCCTTTAGTAACTTTTGTGTGGTGGTACCTTTGTTTCTAGGACTATCTGCTACCGATATATATACTTAGAGCTTCCTAATCTGAGCTTGGTGAGACTTGTTCTCCACCTTTTCCTTTCGGAGCAGTTCTTCAACTCTTTCCCTATCAGTAGTTAGTTTGGATACCTACAAGGTGTCTTGGAGAAGATCAGTGTAAAGGAAGTCACTTACCCCTTGGTGTAAGTGAATCATGTCAGTTTTGGGGACCCTTTTTGGATTTATCTTTAGCTCAGCTACTTTGTCTCCTGTAATCACGACCAAATTCAACATGCCCCTGTTCTGGTCTCTGAAAGTCACTAAGGAGGTACTATGTCCTGGTAGTTTTTCCACTTAACCACATAACTTCAATATTTCTTGAAAATATTTTTCACCATCTTCATTGTATCTCTCCAGCAGCTTGGCTTTAGTATTGTATTTACCTACTACATCCTTAGGGACACTGTTGACATATACTCCTAAATTTCAAATTTTGTACCTTCGACTTTCACATATTTCTTTCTCCCTTTGGGTTTTGCACTTTGTACGAGTTTTCCTGGTTCTTCAGTTTTTTCTTCTTGGGTGTTCTGGCTGTGTCCCCTTCATCAAAATCCATGGCTTCCGAGTATTCTCTTTTATTTCCATTTTTAGACATGCTTTCCAAAGGGGTGATCTATGTGGCCACAAAAACCACACTAGAGAGGTCTTGTTGGGGGGAGTTACCTTCTAATACATAGGAGTTTGAATTATCTGGCATATATTCATCATAGTAAACTTCTACAGGGTACTTCATCCAATTAGCCTTCTCTACCAACCCTACCACTTCAACATGTTCAAAAGGCTTGCTTTTATTGGCCTACATCCTATTTGAGATGATGTGGTGAGGGTCATAGTTGATCGCTGCCTCCATTGCAAACCATTTCTCCCTAAGAAAATTTTCAATCATGGGCAAAGATGATTTGTTTTTAACTGTAAAGGGACCAACTACCCATGGAAACTTAATATCTGCGATCTTTCTTAAACTTATGAAATTTTCATCTTCGGCTATGAGCCTTTTCCTGATCGGTTCCATTGCAAATATTCTCAGTGTCAGAAACGTCAGTAGGACATACGGTTGGTGATTAAACCCATAAAACCTAACCACAGTATTGTCTTTGGAGAGGAACCAGTCCCCTACTCTCCTTTCAGGAGATAACTGCAATAGACTCTTCATTTCTGGTAGGACCCTTGGTAGCCTCTTTTGAAAAAGGAATTCATATACTGGTGCCATAAGAACATTCATGAACTTGCAATAATATTTATGCATGTCCTCTATTATAACCATCTCCGCAAGTTGCAAGTTGTTATCATTAAAGATCAAAAACATCTCCATAAGGAGAGAATGAAACCTGAAGGTTCCCGACTGATGAAAATTACTCAACTTGGAATTGATACTTCTAGACAAGAATTCATCAAATTGCAGACATGCCGACGGTGAAGACTGACTCAATTTTTTTGATGCTACTTGGCCTGAACTGAGGGTGAATATTAGACTCAATAAAGGTTCAGTGACAAATTGGTTTGAGTCCATACCTAAGAACTGGCTTTATAATTTTATCACAGACTGCGTCTCTTCGTTAAACATGTCGAAATAAATGGCGAATAGAGGATTTGACAACTGTATTTTCAACTTCAAACAGGTTTTGAGAAAAGCCTTTTTTTTCGACCGAAGACCCTTGAAAAAACCAGAGTATATATTCTTCATTATACTCACTAGACATTTGGGTAAACTCATAAGGGATTAGCATAGTGTTTCGGATGGTAAGGGAATTTATGGGACACAGCATCCTATACCTAGACACGTCCATTATTACACCCTCAGACAGAGAATAGTTACTTACGCATCAGTCTACAAATTTTGGGAAACTAGGGGTTTGCTCAACAGAAAAGTAAAACAAAAAGGAACCGAACACCCCATGAGTGTCAATTCCCTGCAACTAAAGAGTTTTTAATTTACTCTGAGTGGCCTTTATACTATCATGTAGTATGATAGTGTCAAAAACCTCAGAGTCTTTATATACTAGGGATTCTTCAGCTTCCTGAAATTCAAAACCTCGAATTTCTAAATCTTTTGTTTCGACCATGAGAAAATGGCTTAATAGAGAAATTATGTACTGGGTTAGTTGACAGTTTGATTCAGAATTTTTTCCAAGGTGGCATGTTCTGCATAGTTTGAACCATCGCTTTCCAATTTTATAGAATAATAACTGGTCTAGAACCATGTACCGGCTTTTATACTATTTTATTTTCTTATCTGACAATGCATCTTTCCAGCCGAATGAAAAATTATTCATAGATTCTTGACCTAAGAGTCTTGAGCTATGTGATCTTGGTCATTGGTACTTGTACTATCATGTTCCCTCTTCATAGCCTCTTACACACCTTCGACTCATAGAATTTGACCTCCACCATTGATCTTATACTCTTCCTCCATCTCGTCGTCCAGAGTGGAGAGATTTACCGAATTCTGCAATTTTCAACCAAGATTTATTTTGTGCAAGTACAGCTGGAGGAATAGCTCCTTGTTATAGATTTACCTCCATGTCGATCTTACCATCAAATAGATCCTCACTTTAGTGCATTTCACAAATTTTGAAACACTATTTCCCATGAGCATTTAGATCAACAGAATTTAATTCCGTCGTTGATCTAAGACCTTCGCGATCTCTACCATCAAAAGTCATTGATGTTTAACTCATTTCTCCAATTTGGAATGAGCATTTTTGTGGTACATTTAAAACCCACAAAATGGCTCTCTTACGTTGATCTAATTCATCTCTTTCTCTCGATCATTGAAAAGCCGCTTCATTCTTCGTCATCTTTCTGACTGGGGTCCTCTCTTTCCTCTTGCATGGCCAACACGAGGGGGCTTATCTATGACTCTATACCTTGGGCTCTCCTTCATTTGATGGACCATGGCCAGTGCAGGTCACCCTATTCCTATCAATTCTCAAGCTCCTTCCTTAGAGCCTTTCCTTTCTTCCACAAACCCATTACATCCCCTGATGTTTCTTGTCGTGAAAACTTTGTAGGCCTTGTTTCTTCCCCTACGGGTCTGAAACCCCTCCATCTATTTAGCACAAATAAGGTGCTAAAAAGTGGCTCTAGCTTGGGATGCTATCCTCCACATGAGGTATCAAAGAACCCGTAGACCATGTTCTGAATCCATTGGGTGGGTATCTTTACTTCATACTTCAAAACATCTGTCAATGTTGCTATGTATGTAAACAAGAACAAAGAAAAAGAAACATGGTCGCCATCCTAGATCTTATGGCATTTTCCTCAAGCTTCAAATATTTTCTAGGGATACCTTTTTATTTCTTGAAAACTAGGAAATATATATAGCTATAGTACAAGTGTTTACTTCTTCTTCTCAGTTCAAGTAGTGTTTGAGAAACCTTCCATTCACAAGACCTCCTTCCAGCAGGGGCCCGTCTTGATGTTGTAAAATAAAATCATTTTCTCCTCTGTGTGCCACAACAATGTAGGGACCTACCCAAATGTGGTCAAAATTCCCATGTTTTCCTTTATCTCCATGGGGTGCATCCCACTTCAGGACCAGGTCATCGATCAAGAAATTTTCTTCTTTAACATTCCTGTCAAAGGTGTTCTTCATTTTCTCTTGATGTATCTGCACGGTATTGTATGCTTTGTCACTCAAATCGTTCAACTCAATTGTATGGTTTATCCTTCCACAACAATATTTGAACCCGAATTTCGACATTAGAATCTGATATCATCCGACATTTCGCACGGATGTGTTAGACAGCAATCAATCATCAGAATGCTGATAACAAAATATTTATAGAGTCGTCGAATATCCGGCACTCGTGAGTCAGATTTCCAACCCCGGTAGTGTCGAGGAACCGACACTACAAGGATCGGATCTTCGACGTCTGTGAAAGAAAAACTGGCGGTTATCTGACACTGACACGTCGGATATCCGACGGGAGGTATAGATTTTTTTATAAAAAAATAATTAAAGTTTACATGATTTTAAATTTTTTAATAAAAATATCGTAATACTATTATGGAAATTTATATAATATAAAATAACATATAATAAAAATAAAATACATATAATATATAATAATATATAATAAAAAATGACTCGTTTTCATTTTGGATAGTTCAGTTCAATTTACAGGTTTTTGTGAATTTGGGAGTAGGTCCGGTAGACATGGAAGACAACTCTATTTACCCATGGCAGCAAGAGCTCAATTTCTTCTCCTCACCGGAAATTACCGATATACCATCCCCGGACACAGTGCAGAACACACTGGAAAATTTGACAGCTGGAATCGAGAGCAAGGTTCTAGTTTCTCCACCAAATGAAGAGAGAAGGGTTTCGGTTTCTCTGCCAGATGAAGAGCTGCTAGGTGTGTTCACAGCATGCCCATTGAACCCAGCCTTAGGAGGAGTCCCATACTCATTATTCCACTCTATCCAACCTCCGAGCATAGCTGCAGCAACCCACTTCATTGAAATTCCCAAGGCAGAACCACAAGGAACCCCAAACAGGGAAATCGGTCCTTCAAGGTCACAGGGAGCACACACAGGAGAATTCGCCGAACAATTGGACTAAATATTGAACGGAACTCCACCCCAGAAGACGAAGGCACCCAAATCACCTCTAGGAAACGAAAGAATCAGTATTTAAATCCCTCTAGAAGATATTTTAACCTAATTTGTGGAGTCAGGTGCACCATGGAAGAAGCACTGGAGATGGACAGATTAGCCCTAGTCAAGAAAATCAGAGGAAGAAACCCCACCGTGGGGAAAATGAAGGAATGGGCCAAGACAAATTGGATAGGGCTTCAAGGTGAAGGCTTAATTATTACTCCACTTGCAAAGGGATGGTTCGGCTTCCGGTTTAGATGCAGAGAGGATGCAGACCTCATACGCAGCAGAGTCTAGACATATGGGAAAACCCCGTTTCAGCTAAAGCAGTGGACCCCCTTGTTCGATGCTAAAACAGAGCGACTGGATACAATACCATTCTAGGTTCACCTTCCAGGAATACCATGGGAATTCTGGAACCCAGCCTCGCTTAGTGACATCAAGAAAGGGCCGGGGACTTTCATTGAAGTGGACCTCTCATTTCAGTAGATGGAAATCAGAAAGGTAGCCAGGATCCTAGTCTCTTTGAACATCAGAACCAGTCTTCCAGAAGCCTTTAATTTTGTATGGCAAAACAAGAAAAAAATACAGTTGTTGGACTATGAAGGGCTCCCATTTCGATGCCACAAATATCATGAAACAAGACATTTGGAAAGAAACTGCCCAAACTTTGTTCCCTCAACAACCAGAAGAAGGAAGTGGGTTAGGAGAACAGAGGCCTAAAGCTCCAATAATCCAAACACAGCTTCAAATGAAAATCCTCTCAGGTCAGAGGGCACAGAACAACCATTGGATCAACCGAAAAGAGCGGGAGCAGTAGCAGCAGAAGGGCCTCCTCAATAGATGAAATAGCGTCTGATGGCGTCTCCCCCATCAGGTATGAACACTTCTTCCCTTAGCAATCACCTAAATGATTTATCTTTGAATGAGGAAAAATATTTGCCTACCCCTATGACAAACAATCCCCCTCCCCCAAAAAATGGCACCTCCTCCCCCGCATTCAAAAGCACCTCCAATTCAAACCAGGAAACCTCCCCTTCCACCATAAAAAATGACTCACCCACTCAGTCCTCCTCTATTCGTTTCCACCTTCGTTCAAGGGACGTAATTCCAATCACTCAAAAACCAAAAATCCCTACAAAAGGACTAGGGGTAAATCCCAAGATCACATCCAATGGGAAAGGGAGAGGAAGACCATCTCACCTCTCTCCGGCCCAGAGCATGGCGCTCAGGGATCAGGAAAGTGGTAGACAAACAACCATTTTCGGGGCGCTTAGAGCAGTGCAAACCACAGATGGGGTGCCCAAATGAAATTTGTCTCCCTAAACTGCAAGGGTCTGGCAAGCACCCGAAAAAAGCATGCCCTAAAAAGGATGACGGAGATTCTATCACCATAATTCATCCTTCTACAAGAAACAATGGATCCAGAGCTGGAAGTTGAAACTAGTTTAACATCAATTCTTTCGCAATACTCTTTCACAGCGCAAAGTGCCATCGACCACTCTGGAGGTCTAGCAATTGGATGGAAGAAAACAAGCATTCGGTGCACAAACTCAGGAGGTGCATGCTTATATCTAAATCAAAGTCATTTTTTTCAAATTTCTTTGGTCCTAGGAACTGGAACCAACAACTATGCAGAACTCATGACATTGAAATTACTTCTCTGTTTTTCCAATGAAAGAAATTGTAGATAGTTACAAGTATATGGTGACTCAATGGTGGTTATAAACTGGATGAATAAGATACATAAATGTAGAACTGCTTCTCTAGATGCATTATTTGAAGAGACAACCCATTCTCTCTCATTCTTTGAATCAATCTCTTTCACTCATGTTTACAGGGAGCGAAATAAGGACGCAGACAGGCTCTCAAAGAAGGGTCTAACATTCCAATGGGGTGAATGAAGAATTTTGGAAACACGGGACTTCAAGACCATGGATTATCCACACAGGCCTTTTATAAATCCATCACTCTTAAACTTTTTGTAAATTTGAAATATATTTTTGAAAGCATAGCACAAAATCAGTCTTCGCACAGGAAGGAAAAAATTTCTTAGCTGAACAGTCCATGTATAGTTCGATGAATGGAACAGTTTTTGGTAATTCTTAATTATAAAAAAATTTGAGTAATTCTTAATTAATGTTTTAATGAATGAGTTAATGAATGGTTTTTTCAGCTGTTGAATGATTGAATGGTTTAATGAATGTTTTAAAGAATGATTTAATGAATGCTTTTTTCAGCTGTTGAATGATTGAATGGTTTAATGAATGTTTTAAAGAATGATTTAATGAAAGCATTTTTCAACTATTGAGTGAAATAATTTGCATTGTAGACTCATTGTTATTTGCTTTGTGAAATAGTGAAATAAATTGTTATTTGCAAGTATAGGAATTGGGTTTGGGGAGTTGAGAGTGATGTGAGGGGGGGGAGGGGCCATAAGAGCTTCCACCTTCATGTGTTTGGTCCTGTTTAGTAGAGAATATTAAATTATTCTCGAAACAGAGAGGAGCTCAATTAATGGTAAGGAAGAATACATTAAAAAACATCTATTTCTATATTTTTACTGTGTAATTTTCACTATTGCTATTTGACTCCTCCATTGGGACTTGTTACAGATAGAATTGAGAAACATTTCCATAGTTAAGAGGCAAGAAATGGAGTTTTGATTAGATCAATGGCCTTATATACATAGTATTTTTGGTTCTCCATGTTTTATCAGATGATATATTCTTAACAATTAATTTACTTGAATAGTTGAATAGTATTGTAATTTACATTGTAATAGAATTGTATTTATTTAGATTGTTTTTGTTATTTTCATAAACAGACATAAATATATTTGATGGGTCCTAACATGAAACTACTACAACGGGACAAAAAATGAAGTATGTTGAATGATGTTTTGAAAGGTAAAGCATAAGAAGACAATGTGAAGATCCAGAAATCAAGGTATAAATATGTTTTCTTTTGTTTGATTGAGCTGTGTATTGGGTATTTATGCATGTGCACACACATACATTTAGTTGATGATGATGATTACCATACATAGAGGCAAACTTTTTTATATCTGATCTAAGCAATTACCTTAAATATTTTGATTTATCGTGATAACTGGCCCCTTGGTAATACTTTACCAATACCATATAGCTATGACAACAAAATTAAATGTAGGCATTTAATTACAAGAAATTTGATAGGCATTTGAGTTTGATGGGAATATGAAAGGTCAAAAGACAGAAAAAGATAGATACACTTGTGAGGAAAATGGTATCTAAAGCGTTGTTTCCCTATTATTCCGCATGAGTATATTGTTATCTGCCCCAGTTTATCTTTCTCCAGTAGTTTTCTAATTTGTTTATTAATCTCATATCTTGTTCAACTTTAATGGTTGATTGTGTAGTGGTAAACCTATGTTTATATTTGTGATTATCCCTGTAGGTTGTGAGTTGGGCATGGTACACATTGGTATTTTCAGTTTCCATTGTAACTTTTCACCCCATTGTACACATTGGTATATCAACATGAATTACCAACTAAGTTAACCATCATTTTAAGGTTTTATACAAGTACTCCTTAGCCTGAAAAGAATGCTTTTGGAAGGAATAATTCAATTATATTGTTGAGATTTCCTCGTACCTCAAATATGACCCTAACTTGGTTGATTTTGGATGTCTTTTTTATAGGTTTTAGGGCTAGAAACCATACTAACACTGATCAGTAATGAAAGAGTCCCTAAATTTCCCTACTAAACAATTAAATGGGGTCGTTGTAAGGCATAAAGTAACCTTTTATCAAGGCCAAATTATCCCAACCCCTGAAACATGCCAACTATGAAACCCTAGATCTAACTTTTGACTGTTTTTTTTAGGTTGCTTCTCAAGTTCGTGGATGTAGACAAGAAGATAGGTGATGCACTGGAGGATCTAGGGCTAAATAGGTAGACCAAAATTTGAGGATGGCTTATAATATGAAAATTGTTGGTATTTTTGGATTATTGAATTTTATAAATTTCTAAGGTTTTCTAGTTTATAAAAACGCAAATCTAATCTAACACTAAACTAACCACGCAAATGCATATATTTACACATGAAATACTACTGTATTTAACTCTAGGGCTTGTTGGAGGATCCTAATTAGGGAAAAAATCAAAGATATAAGGACAAATAAGAGAAAATTCCTTCAAGAGGATGTTCAATTGTAACATGTAAAAGTTGACAAAAGCTGGTAAAAATATATAATTCAGAGAAAACGCAGCATTACAACCACCATTCAATGCATAGAAGCATAATTTCACCAAACTTTACCAATGGAGCAACCAAGAAAACCCTAGATCCTCCTTGTGCTTGTGTTCTTCCAGCAATGCTAGCATCAATCTTACATGTGCATGAAACCCTAGAATTCACCCATCATTTTACCATAAATCCAAAGAAGAAATAGTAATATATTTGATAAGTTTCCCCTGTGAATCCATAGGCAAGCCTATATCATTAGAATGCATTAACGAAGCTAGAGTAGGAGTTTTAAGAAAAAACTTTGAAAAAACATACAATTTATTTTTGTGATCAAATTTTTCGTGGGCTTCATTTTGGTTGTCAAAAGTGGGCCAATCTAATGCTCCTGCAACTCCATAGCCATTGCAAACCAGTCTTTATATGGATTCATTGGTTTATGCTCTTCAATATGAAGGCCCTCTTAAAGATTTCCTCTTTGTACGAAGTCATAGACAATAAGGCATTCCTTGCCCCATGCATAATAGCTAATACAAAGTAGTTAGATGGTAATCGTAGTGCTTAATACTCAACCACCAATGCTGGTTATAATAGAACATTATGTTTGCTTGTACTAAAAATCAATTGTGAAGCCTTATAGAGTTTCTCTTCTTCCGGCAAATACTTTATTATTAGACCATGAGATATCTCAACTTCAATATCTATTTGTTTTAGCAGCCAAAGTCTTCATAGACTCCATTCACTGCATCAAAGGCATTGACCCACTGATCATTGGTCTTCTTATAAATAAATATTTCATAAAATCTCTGTTGCCATCTCTCCAGGAAAATAAAGGGATTCACTAGCTGCAAAAGGATTGGATGCTATAAACTCATGCTCCCAGCCTATAGAAAACACAACATCAACACAAAGAATAAAAATGGAAAGCCTATATAATAAATTACAAAGGGAAATGCATGATAAATTTGGATAAATTGGGTTATAAGGGAGATCAATGTTTTTCCTGCATTGCCAGCCTCTCTTAGGGATCCACTTGTCACTATTTTGTTGTCTAAGTAATGGCAGATGGAATCGTTGTCTTTGAAAGGCAGTTGAGCAAGGATACATAGTGATTTAGCTTTGGGAAGGTAAATTGTTTTCTCTGTTGTATTTGTTGCTTGCAGGCCAGTAGGATAAGGTGTTTCTTTGGTCAATATAGATACTATGGATTGATGTCGCTGAGTGGATTTTGGACCTCAAGCTCCAAGCCATGAGGCAATAAGTGTAGCTATTAAAAATTTAGTCCAGTTAGGTGTAGTTGTTTGTGGCCAGAAAGGCCTAAAAAAATTAACTGAATCTAGTTTGAATCTCATCAATCTGGGTGTAGAACCTTGATTAGGGATTTTGAGTTTTGTGGGTGGAGAGTTGTTGGGTCGACAGCTACTGTAAATGCAAATAGATTTTGTTGTTTTCTATATATGTTTTGAGGTTAACAGTATTGATCTGTGACCTTGTGGTTTGTATTTGTCTCACTCTACCCTGCAACTACCTATCTCTCTCTCTCTCAAGTATGTCCATTGTTTCATTAGTGACTTGTCTCCTAAGAGACAAAGTGTGATTGTATTATAAATCTGAGTATAGAAATTAAGGAATGTCTAAACCACATTGTTTTCTTCTATTTGTCCATTTATAATATTTTTGCATGTGCTTGACTAATTCTGTTCATACATATCCTAGGTAACTGTAATTGATGGATGTACATAGTGCTAATATGTAGTAATCCTGGCTTGGTTTGGAGCAAAATGGATCATAGCATCAAATGAATGGATATTTAGTTTTGACATTAAGGAATCATGCAAAAATGAGTAAACAGAGCTCTGTAATTGAATCACATATACTTCGAGAAGGCTCAATTGGGTCTTGGGCACAGCTATAGCAGAGCCAACGTGAAATTCAATGTCAATAGAGTGGATAACATGGTTATACAAGCTAGTAGTCTTCTCAAAACCTTGGACAAGGACATCATGAACACCTTCTGCATGAGAGTAAAAGTTTTGCAAGTTTAAACGTAGTATTGTTTTTACTTTTTTGGGGGCTTTATATGAAACAACATTTAAGATAGTTCAGTTAGGTTCAATTCTAACAGTTGTCAAGTTGAGGTCAATTTCCCATAAGTGTCTTTTAATTATTTAGTTAGGACTGATGAATCATATTTATACTGAAAGGTAAACGGATTTGTTTATTAACTTATATTTATATCGGAGCCATGATTTCCTTGTTCTCTGAGATGTGTTTTAAAATCGCTATATTTGATATTCCCAAGGAATAAATAAAAATATACATTTGACTAGTCCTGCGAGGACTCAAGTGTGTTGGATACTATTTTATTGTCAATCATTCAAAAACAAAGAAATTTAAGAAAACTATTAAAAGTATTCCTTACGTATTCTTTAGGATACTCAATTTGCCATCTTGAATTGTCTTACATAAGCACAAGGGGTAGTATGCTTGTTAGAAATGTTTCTTCTGACTGAAAGTTCAACCCTACTCAGTCAAGTAAATGTTCGAGGCAATTTACCCTTAACATTTTATTTGTTAATGGAAATGTAATCACAGGCCACAATTTATGAACCTAACTCACTAGGATGGTAGCATGAAATTTCTATGGAAGTAATTATTTGGGAACATAATGCACTATCAGTTATACATACCAAAATATATAATGTTCGCATCCCTTAGATAAAGGGTTTCACTATTTGCATTACATACACTACAGCCAAAACCCTGGGAGTGACAGACTGCATCAACCCAAAAGAGCACGAGAAGCCCATTCAAGAGGTACTGCTATTTCAGATTATGGTTGTATATAATAACTATCTCTCTAACACAATTAGCTCAAAGCTCAGATTATGGTTGTATATAATAGTCATCTCTCTAACACATATTAGCTTCAAAGCTCACGGGAAGATAAACACTTTGGCAGGTGATAAGAGACATGGTGGATGGCGGTGTGGATTGCAACTTTGAATGCATTGGAAATACATATATATTGTACCAGGCCTTTTTGGCCACCCATGATGTAAAACACCCTTTATATTCTTTTTTCAACTTTATTGTGACTCATACAAAAAGAATTATCTATTTAGGAAACTGATAATAGAGAGATCCTGAATATGCAATAAACAAGCTCCAGTAGTAAGGTCTGTTAAGGATATGCATAAAAGAAAAAAATTTAAAGCTGCATTATGGTTCAAGGGTTTTTACACTATTTTTTCAACTTCAATGTGACTCGTACAAAAAGAATTAGCTATTTAGGAAACTGATAATAGAGATATCCTGGATCTGCTGTAAGCAAGCTCCAGTAGTAAGGTCTGTTAGGGATATGCATAAAAGTTTAAAGCTGCATTATGGTTCAAGTATCCTCATGGTTAATGTCATGGAAAATTGGATGTGATTGTAGTCCTGGGGCTTGACAGTGTTGTTGGGTTTTGATTCTAGTGAAATAAGGTTTGGCCTTCTTCCAATGGAGATGTTCATGGGCAGGAGGATAGTGGCTAACTTTAATAATACCATATACCTGTCTCTCTCTCTCAGGTATGTCCATTGTTTCATGAGTGACTTGTCTCCTAAGAGACAAAGTGTGATCGTATTATAAATCTGAGTATAGAAATTAAGGAATGTCTAAACCACATTGTTTTCTTCTATTTGTCCATTTATAATATTTTTGCATGTGCTTGACTAATTCTGTTCATGCATATCCTAGGTAACTATAATTGATGGATGTACATAGTGCTGATATGTATTAATCATGGCTTGGTTTGGAGCAAAATGGGTCATAGCATCAACTGAATGGATATTTAGTTTTTACATTGAGGAAGCATGCAAAAACAAGTAAACAGAGCTATGTAATTGAATCACATATCTTCAATCACATAGATTTGGAGAAGGCTCAATTGGGTCTTGGGCACAGCTACAGCAGAGCCAACGTGAAATTCAATGTCAATAGAGTGGATAACATGGTTATATAGGCTATTAGTCTTCTCGAAACCTTGGACAAGGACATCATGAACATCTTCTGCATGAGAGTAAGGTATTTCAAGTTTAAACTTAGTATTGTTTTTACTTTTTGGGGGGTTTTATATGAAACAACATTTAAGATAGTTCAGTCAAGGTCAATTCTAACAGCTGTCAAGTTGAGGTCAATTCCCATAAGTGTCTTTTAATTCTTTAGTTAGGACTCACGAATCATATTTATACTGAAAGGTAAAAGGATTTCTTTATTAACTTAGATTTATATCAGATCCATGTTGTCCTGGCATGAGACCTCTTTTCCATCATGAAGGGAGAAAGTGAACTCTTGATGTTGCAATCAGGTGAAGAAGAGAGACACCTTGAAACTGAACAATTGAAGAAAGTAATAATCATAATATGATGACAATACAGATGTGTAACGATTGTTGTGTCGATGCATGATTTGAGTTAGCATAACCTTTGGAAATAATTTTAAGAATGTTGTTTGTGCTATTGTTACATGCATAAGTGATAATTCATTGCATAGAAATTCCAACAAGTGATTTTATATTTGAGTTATTGTGTGTAATTATAGATTCATTTCATACTATTGAGGTTATGCAATGAAGAAATTAAGTGAGGAAATTTCCATTGACTGCTAGATGTTTGAGATCTATGTCAGTAGGACATGTTGTAGGTGGATTTATGTGATGATGGAAGTGACAATAAGACCATGAAATGATACAAAATTACTATTACCTACAAAGATTCATTCAACATGAGGGCATCCTCACAGTTAACTAAAATTCTGATTCTTTGTGGAAGACAGTTGAAATTTTAGAATTGCAATTTTATATTTAGGTTTTTCTAATGAATTTTGATGGCTGCTTTGGCTGATTTAGATTTTTGTCAAGAGGACACACCGTAGGAATATTATGTGTTGATTCCTACAAGAGACAAAATATATGACCATGAAATCATAGTTAACCTTTGGATTTTTTTTTTTTAAATCCATCAACAGGCATCACTTTTTCGATGTGCTTCCGACACTCCGGTAAACACATCCAACAACCGTGTCATGACTCCGACACTTCCACCTGTCGAACAACCTATGGTTAAAGTGTCAGACTGTGTCGGAAGGCTGACTCTTCCAGTTTCAGGTTGCGTCGATTATCCGACACTTGCTGGATAAAAATACCAATGTCAGCGCTATTCCTCCGACACTTCTATCTGTCAGATGGTCGACGCTTCAAGGGTCGGACGATGTCAGATTTTCGACGGTTTATACAATTTTGATTGGCACTTTGGAAGGAAAAATGGTCAAATATGTGACACAATGGTCTGATGGATCTTTGACCCACATTAGTAGAATTTCAAAGATCCAACGTTACGCCACCAATGGAAAAAAAAAAGTGCATGTGTCAAAAATGCGACCAAAAAGTGTCAAATTTCAGACATGCAAGGTGTCAAATTTTGGGTTGAAATTCTATTGTGTTCTCTTCATATGATTTAGTTCAATTTGTTGTTTCTACAGCAACCTCATCACTGGCACTCTTAAGTATGTTGGGAAGACTACTTCAGATCCGTATAGTAACTGGAATGGGGACATCCCAATCTCCCTTTTGGTGTTGATCCTGTCATCCCATAAGGTGTATTTCAACTTCATGTTCGAAACCCTCTTATTTTCTTCTAACAAATTCTTTATAATCCTTACCAAGATTTTTTTTAAGACTCTTCCAACCCGTTCCCCTGAGGGTAATAGGAGGTAGAATGGTTGAGGCTGATGTTGTATTTATGGCAAAATTTGATCATCTTCTTTCACTTAAATGCTGTTGTATTATATGTTACTATTCTCCCCAGGCATGAAAACCGAGCTAAAATGTTTTCTTATAGAAAATTCATAATCACCTCATCAGGTATTGCCTTGATCCATTCATAATCACCTCTGGTGGGTATTTCCTCGATCCATTTGGTAAAGTAATCTGTAGCCATCAGAATCCATCTGTGTTTCCCAGAGGAGTTGGGATTTATTTCCCCAATGAAGTCTATCCCCCACTATTGAAATGGTGTTTCCACAGATACAGGGTTAAGAGGGAGTGGGACAAGTTTTCTCTTACCCTCAAAAACCTGGAAAAGGTGGAACTTGGTGATCTCTTTGTACACATCAGAAAACAACCAGGGCCAATAGAAACCAGCTTTCAATATCTTGTTTGTTGTAAATTTCCAAGAGTTGTGTCCTCCACAATATCCATTGTGGAATTCTTCTATGGTATGATGAGCTTCATCCTCCAGTAGGCAATTCAAAAGGATACCTCCAAGATCCTTCCAGTATAAGTACTCATTTAGAATAAATAATTTCACAGATTTTATTTTTATTGACCTTGCCCTTGTTTTTCTCAATCCTGTTGGTGCGTGTATATTCCGTAGCACATATACAATGTCAGCATACCAAGGGGATATGGAGAATATGGGAATTACATGTATCTTGGTGTCCAGTTAGAGTGAGTGATTGGTTAAGAAATTCAGTTTCAAGGAAAAACAATTGGAGTACGTCATCATTTTGGCCAGCCCCTGACCCTTAACCAATTTGGTGGGCTTGATTTCAATATCATACTCTAATAGTACTGTAACCCATTTCGCTCTTCTTCCTTCTGGATCCGGCTGAGTGAGGATACCTTTCACAGTGTTGCTGGGCACATAAGCAATGATGTGGGAATGGAGGATGTAGACTCTGGAATATTTTATCTATTTTATCAGGGCATACGCCTATTTCTCCATTATATCATACTTCAATTCCCTGTCTCTCAACACCTTGTTGAAAAATACTATAGTTTGTTCATCATTTTGGTCACTCTTTTGTAATAGCACTCCAGCAACCATGTGCTCTGATGCATAAGAAAAAATTAGGAAGTATTTACTAAAGTCTGGACTTACCAGGACAGGGGCCTCCATGAGGGCCTTTTTTATATCCTTGAAGGTTGTAGTTGCATCTGGAGTCCATTTAATTTCATGGTCTTTATTCAGCATGTTGGTAATATTCATCAGTATTTCAGCAAAGTTGGGGATGAACCTTCTTATAAAATTTACCTGTCAAATAAAATCTTTCACTTCCTTTTTTCTTCTTGGCTCTTCGACCTTCTGGATGGATTTGATTCTTTCTGGGTCTATCTTTATACCATCCTTCGAGATGATATGTCCCAAAAATTTTCCCTCTTCTAACCTGAAATTAGATTTGCGAGGCTTCAATGATATTTCATATCTTCTACACTTCAGGAAAACCTTCTCCAAATGTTGGATGTGTTCCTCATCATACCTGGAGTATACAGTAATGTCATCCATATATACCACCACAAATTTGTCTTTTTCTTCAGCGAAGGCTATATCCATGGCACATTGAAACGTGGCTCCAGCGTTCATGAGGCCAAAAGGTATCTTAGCATACATAAAAGTACCCCACGGCATGGTGAAATCAGTTTTCTCTTGATCTTTAGGAAACACCTTCACTTGGTTGTACCCCAAGAAACCATCCATGGTGGAAATCCTCTCAAACCCCACAATTGTCTATAAAATGTGTTCCAACTTGGGCAAAGGATAATTGTCTTTCAAGGAAACCCTATTGAGATTTCAAAAGTCTATGCATATCTGAATCTCGTCGTTCTTTTTTCTAACCGGCACCACATTTGTGAACCACTTGGAAAACCTTAGTGTCACAATGATTCTAGAGTCAAACAGCTTCCTGATTTCTTTCTCGATGATGGGCAGTAGTTTTGGGTTGGCCCTCCTCAATTTCTATTTAAAAGGTTTTTCGCTTGGCTTTATGGGAATGGTATGTTGTATCATGGAGGTGTTGTACTCTTTAAGATATTCATAGATCCATTCAAATACATCAGTATATTTCTTAATCATATTAACGTAATCTTCTTTCACCCTCGCAGGCAACCTCTCTGACAATTTTATGATCTTCGAGTGATTCTTGGTCCATATGTTCTTATCTTCGACATCATCCTTTGCATGATTCATATTTGGGTATTTAGCCAAGTAATTTTGGTTAAAAAACTTCTCTAGGGGGGCTGAACTTTAGGAATATGATTACCCTTCAATTGCACTATGTTCTTCCCCCCCAGGGAATCCCTGTATTCTCCACTTTCATCAATCCATTCTTCACCACCATCAGTATCCTAAATATCCTCAAGGTGGAAGTTCTCGTTATCTATATGAGTATTTGCAACCTCATATTATAACTCCACAATTCTCTTGACCTGCTCATCATCTTCCAAAACTTTCCAATGTTTGGAGTTGTCAGGTATAGAGGGCATGTTTCTGATGTACACCTTATGCTCTATTTTCCCAGCCATAAGGGTATTGAATCTGCCAGTAGCGACGGTCTGTCCCTAGTTTTAGAAGAGTGGTCTAAGGTTTCCCAGCAACCCATATCATCAGCCTTTGGTCATCATACTGATCATCCCCCCTTAACCAGTGACCCTGTGGTTAAGAGTCGGAAGGGTAAAGTTAGAAATCCTTGCTTGTTTTTTAAGGACATGCACTTTACTTACCTTTGTCCTCTCATGGATGAAGCTTCTAAGTTGTTGGAAGATATTATTGTTTCTCATCAACGGTTTCCAACAGGTTATCGTAGGTTGTCTCTTGAACCCCCATTGGTTGATAAAGTGGTCTATCCAGTTATAACCTCGGTCGATCCCACTCTTCCGTTGAAGAGTGAAATTGAAGTGGTCAATCCAAGTCCATCCTTAGTTGATCCCACTCTTCTTTTGAAGAGTGAAGTTGAAGTGGTCGAGTCGACGCCATCTCCACCCGATCCCACTCTTTCATCATAGAGTGTTAAGACTGAGGTAGTTTCTTTGACCAAATCTTCATCTTGTTCTTCTCTTCCAGTAGAGAATGAACCAAAACCTGCTGAAGTTTTTATGCTTCATTCTAATTGTTCTCGACATGGGGAAATTTTGTCTGTTTCAATAGAACCATCTACAAGAAATGAGGTTATTTCCTTTGACTGGAGTAACCTAACAAAGTCTCATCTTCATTCGAGTGTTCCTTTCCAGATAGTTGTGAATGTTACTCCTAGGCAGATACTTCTCACTATTGTTGACGAAGGGGCTTCTGTTAGTATTCTATCCTCAATTGCTTGGCAAGATTTATGCTCTCCTCAGCTTGTTCCATCCACCAATCAGATACTGGCTTTTAATCGAAGACCTACTGCACCTTTAGGGGCCCTTCTTATTTGCCTAGTACATTAGGAGGGAAAACTGTTTGTATCGATGTTATGGTGGTCCAAGGTCCTTTAGATTTCAATCTACTCCTTGGACATGATTATGTTTATTCCATGAAAGATGTTATGTACACACTCTTTCGAGTTATGCATTTTCCCCATGATGGGAAGATTGTGACCATTGATCATCCTTCCGTTGTTACACCTGACCATCGCATTACTCCTAGTAATTAGACTGCCCTGAATGTGCCGCATGTTCTTGTGGTTCCTTCCCCTTCTTCTAGTTAGCTTCTTCCCATCATAGGTAAAATGGGGGGCATGGATCTAGTCTATGGACATCATAATGGAGCTATGTCGCTAGCTTTTATGAAATGGGGGAAACCTACCAAACTCTGGATATCATGTTTGGTAGGTGCAGGTTTGCGAGCATAGTTTACCTTTTGGTTTCAACCTCATTAAAAAATAAAACCACTACTCAAGCATAGTTTACCTTTTGGTTTCAAGCTTGCATAAAAATGAAACCATTCCTTTGAGCAAAGTTCCCATTCTGTGTCAAGCTCATTGAAAAATGAAACGGATTCCTTTGAGCAAAGTTCCCATTCTATGTCAAGCTCATTAAAAAATGAAACGGATGACTTTAAGCAAAGTTCCCATTCTATGTCAAGCTCGTTAAAAAATGAAACAGATGCCTTTGAGCAAAGTTCCCATTCTGTGTCAAGCTCGTTAAAAAATGAAACGGATGCCTGTGAGAATAGTTCCCATTCTATGTCAAGCTCATTAAAAAATGAAATGGATGCCTATGAGCAAATTTCCCATTCTATGTCAAGCTCGTTAAAAAATGAAAAGGATCTCCTCAAGCATAGTTTACCTTTTGGTTTCAAGCTTGCATAAAAATGAAATCATTCCTAAGCATAGTTCATTTTCTATTTCAAGCTCGTAAAAAAATGAAGTAGGTTTCCTTTAGCATAGTTTACCTTTTGGTTTCAAGCTTGTATAAAAATGAAACCATTTTCCAAGCATAGTTACCTTATGTTTCAAGCTTGTGTAAAAATGAAACAGATCCCCTTCCCTTGAGTTGAGTCTTCACTTTAGTGTTAGAACTTGAACCTTCTTTTCACCTGCCCGATTCTCATTCTTCCTACCCCCTGGTGAACATTTTCACATTAGTAACCAGGTTTTTAGGTTGGGTATGGAAGAAAAATCCTTAAATGAAATGAAGCTTGGGGGCATGTCGAGCCACTAGCAACCATGCTAGGGGTAGGCTTCGCTAGCAATCATGCTGGGGGCAAGATTCCAACCTCTGTATATCATGTTAATGGGATTTTTAAAGCATATTTTACCCATTGGTTTCAAGCTTATGTAAAAATGAAACCAATCTTTGAGCATTCTTTTAACTAATATTCGAGCTCGTTAAAAACAGTAAGATGGTGTTGAGATTACTTTTCATTTTCCGCGCTCTGGTTAAAACATGAAAAGTGGTTTGAGCTTGGTTTATTACTTTTTCGTGCTTTGGATTCAAACATGAAAAAGTCTAACGGAGTCCTCTTTAAACTCTTTTTAGGCTCCCTAAATACAAAAAGATTGTCAAGCGATCTTGTCTTCTTCACTCTTGTTAAAGTATTTGAAGAGTCGTCCATCCGATGGCAGGTTGTATCTTTTTTAGTTCGGATAGGACTATTTACGAAAAAGGAACACTCCAGCCAATCATGATTGGAAGAGTTCCCTAAGGCATGATTTTATACTTTTTTGGGCCTTAGAGACTAAATCATATGAAAAAGGACCCCTTTGGAGTCTTCTTCCGTATTCGTTCAGACTCTCTAAACATGAACGATACCGAGTTTTCTTTCAGTGGACTCGTTAAATTAAATATTGAGAGACCCGTTTTGGGAACGAACCCCTCCTCTCTCAGGTTCATAAAACATATGAGTCTGGACTTGTCTTCCAACAAGCTATATCGATTGTTTGTTACCCTCTTTGAACTTGTAAAACCGAAAAGAGGCACTCATCGATCATGATGGGGGAAATGGGAAGGGAATCATTTTGCAAATAATGGTAGTTTTTTGTCGTTACCTTTGAACATGGCACTTGTCTGTACAATCATGTAAGTCAATTGGGTATTCAGCTAATCTCCATGACGATCCACTTTCATGAGTCATGTCACTCCTTTGAGTCTTTCAAAAGAATGTATTGTCCACTATCGCGTTGTGTGTTTTTCCCGTTCAGTCATGCTACCAAGTCTTTTTGTCATGCCGCACGATGTTCAAAGGGGATTTGAAGAATTTTTACCTCTGCAGTCTACACAGTCTTTGTGTCAGTATCTTTGAGTCAGTCATATGGTTACTACATTCACATCATTCCAAAACTATGTTCCAAGTTTCGTGTCGTCGATGTGGGACTCATCATGGCCCTCCTTCGACGAGACTATTCCCATCGACCTCAGCTCATGATCTGGGAAATAGTCTTAGAAAGAATATTTGGTACCTTGAGATTTGTATGCCTTAATGAAAAATTCTCTTGCTCTCAACATAGGTTCACATCATTAACCTTTGATCGATATAATCGACTGGGTGTTCGACATCAAGACATCTATTCACACTCAGTAGATTGCACTAGGGTACCTTGGGAATCATTGACATCAATGGTGATCTCCCTTGCACTTGTTAACAATTCACATCATTGGTCGGTAATCAAGTGGTTTCTACCATGTTCAACTTTAGATCATTGTAATCACATGGATAGAATCGTACTTTGTGGAAGACGAGACGAAGACCCTGGGTATTTGTTTAAAGCACTCATTGCTTTTCCCCAGGTTGTGATGGAGTTTTGTATATCTAGCATGAATCCACATTTGTATGGTCGTGGCTATGCTCAAATTTGCATCTGTATGACATAGATCTACGTTGTATTTCTGGTAGCTATGTCCAATTTTGAGTCCTCTATCACATGGATCTATGTTGTATTCTAGTAGCCATGATTGTTTATTCCTCTCATGGATCTGCCTTGTATTGTTCTGCAGCCATGAGTTTGGTTACTTATGTCTATGAGTCAACATACTAATGTACTACATATGCCTACTTAACGACATGCTCTGATCGAGCCAACATTTTCATCTCATGGCGACGACTTGTTCTCTCAAAGCTCTCGTTTATCGTATCCCTCTAAGACTCATGCTTTGGGGGGCGTCCTGTTATACCAAAATATTGTCACCATCATGTGATAAGAACTTTGGCATGCCTACTTGCCCTGAATCCCAGCTCTTGGAGTGGAAACTCATGGTTATCATCAATCTTTTATGAGAATTCCCAGCATCGCGCTTCCCTCTTTATCCAGAAGTGGTACCCTTGTTCGCAAATAAAATCCCCTGTTTCCCACAAGCTGTGCCATCGCTTATGGCCCTTGGTCCATAAGCGGTTATTACCAGAACCTCTCTGTCATTGAAGGAGAAATGCGGTACCCTGGGTAAAAAGGGAAAAAGAGAAGTTTCTCGAGGCTTCTAGATGATAAGCCTCGTGTCCTCCCTTATCCCTATTGTTGTGGGTTAGTTGAGCTCGAGATCCCTCATCCTAGGATCTTAGAGGCCACCTCACCCACTTATCTCTCAACCTACCCTATCCATTAAGCCTTATAAATACAGGCTTATGGCCATGGTTGAGGGGGAGAACTCTTAAGGTATTGTTATGCTGTTGGATTGATCACTTGGCCCAAGATCATTTGGGAGAGTATAGAGAGCTAGAGTCAGATCTTTTGGGGATGAGAATGCTTGGTTTCATGGAGATGCATGTCAACACTAAGGCTTGGTTGTAAACTTCTTCATATTTATTTAATGCAAGTTGATTTTTGTCCCACATATATTGTTGTTATATGATTTCACATGTATGTTGTTAGATTCCTTAGTCACTAACATAGATTACTATATTATATTCTGGTGGTTTTGATATGTTTGCGTGTTGAAGCTTATTGCAGGTACACAGGGTAACGATCGAAGCATTACATTCCATGTATCTAAGGTGTCTAGGGAGAGTCTTCAACCTCTGTCCTCTATTTGTTCTAGATCTGAACCATTCATACCAATGGAACACCTTGTTGTCCACAGGAGGTGAAATATTCCAGCTAACAAGCATTCTAAATATCTTCATAATATCTACTGCATACTTTCCTTGACCAAGGAAAATCCCATCTGCACTCTGCCACACCTCCATGCCTAAGAATTAGTGCATCATACCTAGGTATTTCACCTCAAACTCTGTAGAAATTCTCCTCCTTGTATCTTTAATGATTTCATCCTATCCCGTTAGGAACAAGTCATAAATGTATATAAGGAGCATCATTGGTATTCCACCTTCAAACTTGAAGTAAAGGTTGGAATCCACTTTACTCTTGGTAAATCCTAGGCTCATGAAGAAGTTATCCATTTTGTCATACCATGTCCTCGGTTCTTGTTTCAATCCATACAATGCCTTATTCAATTTGCACACATGATTCTTCACGCCATGTGTCTTTAATATGAGTGGTTGTTCTATGTACACTTCCTCCTCAACTACACCATTCAAGAACGTTGTCTTGACATCCATATAGTGTATATTTCATTTCATAACTGCAACCAATGCAAGTATGTACCTAATGAAAGTGTACCTCACCAAAGGTACAAATGTATCCTTGTAGTCTATGCCTTGTTTTTGTGAGAAACCTCATGCTATGAATCTTTCCTTGTATTTCTCGATGTTTCCATCTACAGCATGCTTGATATTGTAGATCCACTTCAAATTCATGACAAAACGTATTTTCTAGTCTTGTAGCTATCTCCCAGATATCATTCTTCATGATTGACTAATACTCCTCAATCATTGCATCCTTCCATTCTTTCTTTTCTATAGCCTCTTCATAGGTGTAAGGTTCCTTGTTAATGATGTCACACAATAGGGCCACATAATTTTTATAAGGATTTTACCCTTTGCTTTCTCTATGCATTCCTTCTAGAGCACCATACATTTATGCTTCTTTATGATCTCATGTTCTCATGTCAGTTTCCTCTTGTGGGAATCCTTCTTGGGAAGTGTCTATAATAGCTCATGGTGTTCTTCCATGTCATGATCTTCATGGTCTTCTATAATTTCTTCTCCAATTTCCATACTTTGTATTCTCGTTTCTTCAAGTTCCTCGACTTATTGAATAGGTAGCCTCCTATATATGAAGTATGTTGAGTCTTCATCAAAGGTTACATCTCTATTGATGTATATATTCTTGAATCCTGGGAAGTATATTTGGTAGGCCTTTGATGTATCAGTGTATCCTATGCATATACCCTTCCTCCTAGAAGGATCGATCTTGGTCCTCTTCTTCTTAGGGATATCTATGTACACCAGGAAACCAAATATTCTAAGCTAGCTGAATTCTAGTTTCTTTCTTGATAAATCCTCTTCCACGGTTTTGTTTTCAAGTACTTGATAAGGAGTATGGCTATGTACATACATAGTTTTCCTTGTTTCTTGCACCCAAAGGTGCATAGGAAGATCCTGGTCATTTATAATTTCTTTCATTGCTTCCATTATGGTTTGGTTCTTTCATTCCGCAACCCCATTCTATTGAGGATTGTATGGAGTGCTCAACTCCCTATTAATACCAAACTCTCTATAGAGTTCCTTGAACTCTTCCGAGGTGAATTCTCCGCCATTATCTAAATGCAGAGTCTTGATATTCCTTTCAGGATGGTTATCAACCAAGGATTTATATTCTATGAACTTATTAAATACTTCAGTTTTCCCTTTCAAGAAATATATCCAATTTTTACGTGAGAAATCATCTATGAAGTAAACATAGTACACATACCTGCTTAATGAGTTAGAAGACATGGGTGCGCATAAAAATGAGTGTATTATCTCCAGTATTCCTTTAGCCTTGATTTCACTATTGGGAAATGTCTTCTTTGCATTCTTTCCTTGTGCACATGCTTTTCAAATTCCTTCATTCTTTACCTAGATATTTTGAAGTCCAGAGACTGCTTTGCTTACCATCGATAGTGCTTTCTAGTTCGCATGTGCAAGCCTTCGGTGCCATAGTTCACTTGGTTCTATTGAATCATTAGCCAATGGTTGTTCAGGTTGTTCCTAGTATCTTGTATAAGCCTCCGTCTTCTTATCCAATCACTATTGCATCATCTATTTTCTTTCCTTTAGGAAACATTATAACTTGTTCATCGACAAATGAAACTCTCATTCCCTTTGCATCTAGTGCATAGATGGAGATAATATTCTTCTTCAATCCTGGAACATATAGCACATCCTTCATCTTTAAATATTTCCCGGAGACTAGATTGTATGAATATTTTCCACTCCCTTTTATGGGGTATTGATAATCATCCTCAAGTTTCACCTTGTGAGGTGACTCATGCTCAGACATTTTAATGAATGATTCTTTATATCCAATCATGTGTTTATCTTCCCCACTATCCATAATCCAATAATTTATTCCATGTGGGATAGTGCTAGTAAGTGTTGAAATTATCACATACTCTTCATTTGAATCATACTTCTCTCTTTTGAATATTTTTTTTGTTGGTTCATCGTCTTCGACAACATGAGCATGGTGTCTCTTATTATTGTTGATAGATTCCTTGTTCTTAGGACAGTCTCTTGCAAAGTGTCCATTTTCATCACAAGTATAGCATTGAACATTAGAAGGATCTCTTTTGAACTTATTTTTTTTCTTATCATTTTTCTTCTTGTGATGATGGTTCTCCTTATTCTCCTTCCTCTTGTAGTTATTCTATTAAATATAGTTGTCATTTATGTCAAAGGAGTTCAATAATGACAAAGGAATAATTAAGGACATGATGGTAGTGAAAACTAAAGTGTAAGACAAAGGAATAACAAAGGAAGAAGTGACATGGCATGTGGCATATGTGATGAGGCTGGAAAGACACATGAGAGGATCCAGCAAGGGGAGCAAGTCCAACAAATTCCGATCGATCTTAATCGATCCTCTGGTCAATAAATGGAAAATCATGGAGTTGCAATCCTCTTATTTAGTGGAGGTTGGATGGCTCGGATTGTATCAAGGAAATAGATCGATAGCAGGAAAAGGAAACACAAAGTAAATGTGTGTGGAAGAAAAAATTCTAGAGAACCAGAGTGAATTTTCATGTTTGATAATTGATCAACGGATGAGGAGGATTCTGCAAAGCGATCGACGGTTCACAGGAGTTGCGAAAAGAGATTTGCATAACTCCATTTCAAAAAAAATTGGAGGCACATCCGCAATCTGCAATGCGGAAGGAAGTCACAATTCGCAATCTTCAAATTTCAGAAGAAGTCTTACAAAAAACGAATTGCAGAAGCAATTTCGAGAGAAGTCAAAATTCATACCCGTAACCCGAAATCTGCCATTGCAGAAGGAAGGAGTTTTCGACTGTGGAAAGGTCGTTACAGAAATGTAATTGTCAAAAGGTCATTGCAGAAAGGTAGTTGCAGAAAGGTAGTTGTGGAAAGGTAATTACTAAAAGGTAATTATGAAAATATGATTGTGGAAAGGTAATTGTGGAATCAATTTTCAGGAAAATTCAAAATGCACATCCATAATCTGCAGCCTGCAATTGCAGAAGGAATGAGTTCCCACAAATTGTGTAAATTTCATTGCCGAAAGCCAATTGTGGAAAGGTAATTGTCCGCAATCTACAATTTGTAATATCAGAAATTTAATTACAGAAGGTAATTTTAGAAAGGTGATTGGGGAAAGGTAAATGCGAAAAATTCAATGTGGAAAGGTCTGTTGTGGAGAGATTATTATGAAAAGGATGTTGCGTAAAGGAATTTGAGGAAGGTCGTGACTGTTTTTTATAAACAGAGTTAAAAATAATTAAATAGAAAAGTAGGAAACATGTTTGATGAAAATACATGTGTTATGAAGTGATGTGTTTAATGAAAAATCATGACTCCAGATTGAAAGGTCACAACTTTGAAACTCTAGAGTGAAGAGATATGTTGGTAAATAGATATGAATGATGTTAAATTTATTTATAAGAAAATATTCGAATTTAGTAAGGTGTCTCTGTAATCCAAATCCATGCAGCAGTAGAAAACAGAGGCCAAGAAAGCAATGAGAAACCAGAGACAATATTAAATACATAAGAAAATCTGTAACTCTAATAAAAACATATTATGGTTGCAGGGTGGTACTAGGGAAGGCTACAGGCATGCAGGGGGGTCATATCCTCCTTCCAGTGGTAGCTAGTAAATAGGGTGTTGTAGCATCCTTTCAATAGCAGTTTATAAACAAAGGGGCCATAGCCTCCTTCTAGTGGTAGCTGGTAAATAGGGTATCATAAAATCGTTTCACTAGCAACTAATAAACCATGGGGTCATAACATCCTTCTAGTGGTAGCTGGTAAATAGGGTGTCGTAGAATCCTTTCAGTAGAAGATGATAAAACTAGGGGGTCGTAGGTTCCTTCTAGTAGTTGTTGGTAAATAGGGTGTAGTACCATCCTTGTCTATAGTAGTAGACAGAAACTATTTGTAAATAATAATAAAAATTAGCAATAGAAAGTATTGGTGGTTTTGCCAGTTGGGATTCCACGATAAAATTGTGTTTTGTGTATTTTGTTGATCATGTGTGTTAATAAATTAATTAAAAGTAGCTTTAAATTCGAATTTATCCATATTGATTCACCCTCCCCCACTCTCAGTATTGTCTAGTAATCCAACAATTGGTATCAGATCAGTATCATTCGCTACAGTTTAATCACTAGAAGGAAGATCCTATTAAAAACCTCTATGGATCAACAAGAAGTATTAGCCACCAATAGACCTCCATTATTTACAAGAGATAATTATGCATACTAGAATGTAAGAATGTAGTGTTTTATAAAGTCTCTTGGATACAAATTCTATAGGTATTTTGAAAAAAAGTGCAAAAGACCAGATGACCTACCTATATAAAAAGGTGACCTAGACCAATATGAGGCCAATGCAAAATCCCTGAATGAAAATTTGAGTGGGTTAACAAATTCAGTGTTTGTAAAAGCCATGCAATGCAAGACAACCAAACATGCCTAGGAAAAATTAAAATGTGTCTATGAAATAGCACCCAATTTCAAACAATACAAACTTCGGACATACAAAGGACAGTTTGAAATCCTAAAAAAGAAAGAGGAAGAAAATATTGCAGAATATCTTCTAAGAGTATATTAAATTGTCATTGCTATTAGAGGAATTGGAGGAGAAATAAGTAGTTGACAAATTAATAAGAACCATGCCAATGAATTATGACTCAAATATGTCCACTCTAGAAGAACGATATGATATTAAACTCATGACAGTAGATGAACTACATGGGATATTTACCACCTATGACATGAGAATAGGACAAGATGGATCATCAAAGAAAGACGCAGCATTTAAAGCCTTATCCAAGAACCAATCAGAGAACCTAGATGATGAAGAAGCTCTTGTCATCAACACACTTGAGAAAAGTACTAGAAAGTACAAAGGAAAGCTACCCTTGAAATGTTTTAATTGTGGAAGGATTGGTCACATTGCCACAAAGTGCCCTTACCCAAAACAAGAATATAGTGATGATTATGAAGAACATTGCTGTCATAAGAAAGATCAAAAGAGTAAAACCATGTACAAGAAGAAATTTAAGAAAAAGAATAAAAACTTATATTCCAAGGAAGACAATGAAGATGAAGAGATAAGTGAATATGAAGAAATCGTATTCATGGGGACAATAAATTCAGATGTGGAAGGAGAGGTGAACCTAAAGGCTGAACTCATAAGTTCCCTTGAAGAATTAAGAAAATGCAAGAAAAGGAACAAAAATTCAACCAAATCATTACTGACTTAAATACCCATCTTCAAGAGGCCAAGAAGATTGAAGAGGACTCATATTTGCAGCTCAAAAAGAGAATACAAGAATTTGAAAGTATTGAAGAAGATATTATGCACCTTAGAAAAAATTTGGATGAAGAATTTATCAAATCAAAGTTTAAGAATAGCTCAAATACTTTAGATGAAATCGTAAGTGTCCAAAGACCATCAAGAGATAAATTTGGATTAGGATTTGATAAGGAAAAGAAGCTAGGATATTGCTCTTTCACAAACCAAGATGAAAATAAAAGAATTTATGTTGCTGCACTCAAGAGTACAATTAAAAGGGAATAAAGTAAGAAATATGATCCTCTCTTACAAAAAACTAATATGATTCCTAGAAGACCAATGACAAGTAGATATCAGCAAATATTTGTTGGCCATTTCTACTCTTCTATAACTTTGGACATAAAGACCTGAATTGTAAAGTATATGAAAATGAAAATAGCCATTACAAGTAGAAAGATCAATGATTCTCTAATTATAAAAAGGCATTCTTTGGATATTGTCATTGATGTCATAAGTTTGGTCACAACATAGCTGATTACAGAACCAAGGGAAAAGATAAAAGTATGAGAAGGAAACAAGACACAAACACATCAAATGATAGAAGGCTAGTAAGAAGGGTACCTCATGGAAATATGTGGAGAAGCAATTCAGATTGAGCATAATAAGAATGACATCCTTTATGAAGGAAAGCAATATGAAGATGTAAAAGAATACACCGATGGAGATTAAGATGATGAATAAGAATATTGTGATAACGGTGGAATTCTTTTCTAAGGTCTCTAATGACCTAAAGAGAACCCTAAAATTAACATTAGAAGGACTCATATACTCAGGGGAGTTAATATCAGAAAAATGCAATTGGTACTTGAAAAATATCGGTTTCTAAGAAGAAAAGAATGTTCTGAGGTTTCCATCAAAACAAGAAAAAGAAGAGTCATAGGAAATACTTGGTAAAAATCAATCTTCCTCAAAAAAAAAAAAGTATAGAAGTGACAGATTGAAAAATAAAAATTTGTCAAACCTGAAAGTATTCATTTGATTACATTGATTTGATAATCATGCTTTCATGGTTGGTGAGCACATGTAAATATTAATAGAAGAACATATCTAAAGGATACCATTTAGACAAGGATTAAGGACTATTTGATAGGGAAATTATGAAGAGTCATTCTTTTTATTGGAAAGTGCTAGGACGAGTAAAAGTAGCAGTAAGATTGTGTCCTATGAATCAACAGGAGAAGGCTCCAAATTCAAAATTTTCATATTATGTGTACCTTCACCCACAACTTCAATAATTGAATATTGTGAAGGAACAACGATATATTGATAATAAATTGTTTTCATGGAATTGAATAATCTTTAAAGAAGAACAAGTTATATGATTCATCTTGAAAGAGAAATCTATGAAGAGTTGGATCAAATTGAGAAGAACCAAACTTGGGAACTAGTTCCAAGACCTGCAAATAAGAATATTGTAGGAACCAAGTGGATTTTAAAAAACAAGTTCAATGAAGATGGGCATGTGATAATAAATTGAGCAATATTAGTGTGTAAAGGATATGCTCAAGTGGAGGGTATTGGGTTTGAAGAAACCTTTGAACCTGTAGCAATACTTGAAGCAATCAAGATGTTTTTGGAATTTTCATGTTATTAAAAATTCAAATTATATCAAATGGATGTCAAGTCTACATTTTTTAATGGGAAACTAGAATAAGAAGTATATATTGAACAACCTGAAGGTTTCCTCTTATCAGAAAATGGAGGCTAGGTTTGCAATGTAAAAAAGGCACTCTATGGTCTCAAGCAATCCCCAAGACTATGGTTTTCAAGGCTAAATAATTAATTGAGGCAACAAGGATATAAAAGAAGAGATACTGATAGTAATCTCTACATAAATATAGAAGATAAGAATATGGTCATTGTTGTTGTTTATGCATATGATATCATATTTGGAACCAATCTACAACTACTAAGTGTAAACTTTGCTTGATAAAACCAGTGGGTTATAGGATCCTTCCAGTAGTTGCTAGTAAATAAGGTGTAGTACCATACGTGTCTGTAGTAGTAGGCATAAACTGTTTGTAAATATAATTTTTCCAGCAATAGGAAGTATTGGTGGTTTTACCAATTGGGCTTCCACGATAAATTTGTGTTCTATGTATTTTGTTGATCATGTGTTTTAATAAATAAATTAAAAGTGGTTTTAAATTAAATTTTATCAATACGGATTCACCCCCCTCTCATTATTATCCAATATTCCAACATCCTCCTAGTGTGAACTATGAGAGCTTGGTATTCAATTTCTCCCATTTTCTCTTCTCTTGTTACAAGTCGAGCTTATTCATATGTGCATTCTTCCTTGATTCAGATGAAAGAGATCATATTCCTTCTTTCACATCTTCCTTGAATGAATGAGTCATGTGATCTAGGGATACCATTCAAGGTGGTTATCACAATTTATCCTACTTCGACGTTATCTTCAACTGCTTCAAGTTGTTCCTTGATTTAAGTAACCCTTGTGAAGTAGGATTGTATAGTCTCTGAGTTTTGTATCTTCGCATTCTTCAATTGGTTAATCAAATTCATATTCTGGTTGATGTTCTTTCATTCGAACATATTTTCCAAGGAATCAAATACTTCCTTTGGTGTCTTGAATGATGACACATGGGGGATGAGGCGATCCTTGATTGAATATAGAATTTTTCTATTGGATTTAACAAAGTTCTTCTTATGAGTAGTCTTAGCCTCATCTACCTTTGGTTCTGGAATTTCTCCACTGATGTACTAATCCAAATCATTTTCTTTAAGGATAACAAATATTATGTATTTCCATGCTCAGAAGTTATCATCCCCTCCAATATTTTCCCCAAGCTGAGTATGGTGATTCATCTTTTCAAATGAGAACCTAAAATGGAGATAGATAATATTTATATCTTACCGATTTGAGGTGTCCGAACTAGTTCTGTAGCTAGCTCACCTAGGGTTTTTCATAGAAACCCTAATTTTCCAACCTTGGAGTTTGGGAATTCTATTTGTACATAAATATACGCCTCCTTGAGGTGATTTTCTCAGTAGGGTCCTTTTATGAAGACTGAAGTGGGAAGCCTCTGAAACTTGATGCCCTAGTTTCTTTGGCACTAGTGACAGGGTCAAAATTGAAACTTATTCAAATATGAAACTACTTCCACCAAAATGTGTGCCCTACTGAGGTGAGTTATCCTAGCCCTCTTATGGAGAGAATACCTTGAACTATGAATCCCTAGTCTCTACTACTACACAGTGCTTTCTTTCAGAGAGGCTCTGATACCATGTTAGTTTTTCTAGATCTCGTTATCTTAGTTAGGATCTTTATCTGGAAGAATAACACATTAGAGGAAATTTGAGGTCTAAAATGGGCCTCCTAAGGAAAATAATAAAATAATATTTATTAATTTTGGAGGAAGAATGAAAAAAACTACTTTTTGTATTCGTATTTTTGGCATATCTCCCTATCCTTTTACTCAAATTCTGAGTGTAAGAGCTCATTGGATGTGGAATTTAATTCCGCATCAAATGAGTACCCACACTATATACTTTTAATAGACACCACTACCCCAAAAACAAGAAATACCTGAAAAATGTGATGATGACATCATCATCACATTTTTTAGGTATTTCTTGTTTTTTGGGTAGCGGGGTCCATCAAAAGTATACATTGTGGGTAATCATTGGATGCGGAATTAAATTCCACATCCAACAAGCTCTCCCTCTTGAAATTTGAGTAAAAACACAGGAAGATATGTCGAAAATACAAACAAAAAAGTAGTTTTCTTTTATGACAAATATGTCAATTCAACCATTATTATTGACTCATTTTATTGAAATTATATTGGTTCTTGAATTCCAAATCACAAAATTTATTGTTGGCATGTTTTCTTATAAGGCCCATTTTAGACCCCAAATTTCCTCTAATGAGTACATCAAGATGCGTAAGATACAACAGATACACAATACACAAAGATTTTCACCATGGAAACCATAAAGGAGAAAACACTGCAAACTTCCTCAAAATAGTACAGTCACAAAGATTGTATCATAAGATGAAAAACCCCAATAATAAGAAATATTCAGAAGCTCTCTCTCTCTCTCTCTCTCTCTCTCTCTCACACACACACACACATGCAAACTTGAGTGAGTGTGAGGTGTGTATAAACGAGGGAGGGAACCTCCCTATTTATGCCTTTCAAGTGACTAACCTATTACATGACTAGGAATAACCTATTACCCTAACGTGGCCAACTTCTCCTAGTGAGACTCCAAAAATACATTACATGATGTTACACTAGGGACTATTGCCCCAAATTACAACGGAGGTTGTACCTCAAGGTCCATACACAATAATGACATCCTAAAAGGAGGAAAACACATCTCTAATGGGGGTACAAAAACATACAATATTAATATGCATCAGAATATATTCTGAAATTACAAATACATCAACAAATATGAGCAATAAACCCTAAAAATTTAGGTTATTGCACCATGAAAGCACCATTTAACTAGGTTAGAAGTATAAATTGCCAACATTTAACAAATATGAGCAATATAATGAATTAACTCACCTTTGTGCTTGAGTTATTACAATCATTCTTTAGCATCAACCAATGTCATGTGTAAAAGAAACACTATAAATTCATCAAATTAACCGCCAAGAAATAAATATCATCCAAAGAGAGGTGCACATAGCATCAATAAATCCAATAAACCAAGAGAAATAGAAAATATCTCATAATGAACAAAAAGGTTGTTGTGTTTTTACAATGAGAGGGGGTCTTTTTATATAAGGCTAGCCTCACCTAATTCTAATTTATGAGCCTACAAGATAATGTGAAAAACAATAACATTGGTATTGCTCACCCACATCTTTGGCGGATAAACCACTCGTAACAACATTAAAATTTCTCTAAATGACATAAAAAGAGTAAATAAAGTGCAATAGGCTACACCAAGTGCTACATGTGCCAAAAGGAGGACGTCATGCCCCAGCTATCCCCAACATATTTGTTCCCTTAACATCATTCATTATCCTTGTAGGATTATTCAATAAGAAAGTACAATTTGCAGGTAACATAGCCCAGAGGAGCAGTAAAATAGGTCCAAGTGAGGAAATAAGGTGTGCTAGATAGGGTACAAAGACCTTTGGAAATTGATATCACCTTTTACATGGAAGAAAATGAGTGTGGTGATTTGTCCAACTGATTAGACCCCCAAGGGAGCCAACCCCTATAGGGTGAGCACCTCCTGGAGGAGGAAATCAAGCAGACCATCTGTTAGCACTCAGAATCACACGTAAGGTTGTGGGAAGGAAGACTCTGAGGTAACAACAAAAACGCTTTAGGAAAGGGAGTTGGATTCCCCATTTCCAAAGAGGGATCTCTCACAAATGTATAACAAGGCCAGACATATTGTCACAAAATGAATATCAAATATTGGTGGTTGAAACAAGGTGAATATATATTGGGCTATGGAGTCACAAATACCAAGAAACACAGATCACTCTGCAGGGGAAATTTTTTCAAAACCAAGGTAGTACTTTGATCATGGTCGATATTTTTTGGGTCTGGTGAAAAATGAAGAACGATGACAGTCCATCAATGTAGAGTACCGAAGGGATGAATTCTACACCAACTTCGGAATAAAATTTTGGTGAATGTCCAAGGAAATGGGCAGAGCATAAGAATATGAATTTCAGACCATTATACACTAGTCAAATACATCAAGAAAACATAATGTAAAGAAATAACAATAAGTATATACGTAAAGAAAAGAAATTACAGACTGTAATTGAGAAATACACAGGAATTCTTGCATTCAAATAACCAGCATTCGACTCTATAACTTGTATTAAATCAAAATATCATAAACACAGTTGTCTTACATGTTCCAAAACCAACCCTTTCTCCTTTTGTGAGGAGCATATTTATAGTGTTTGGGCCCCCGAGACCAAAATCAAAACGAGGCCAAAATTAGTTACAAAAATATCAACAAACTGTATCGTGGCATTTTCTCCACGGGTAGCATAAAACATAAAGTGATAGAGGAAGCACCTATGCTAGACCCCAATCGGTGCTGCATCTTTAAAATCTAGGCTCGCCTGATTACTTTACACCTGTATCTTCGGTTCTAATCACGACTTAAGCATATCATCATTGGTGTAGTTTCTATTTAACCTTGTCTTAATTCTAAATCACCTTCCATTGGTTAACTGTTGTCATTTCTATCTTTGTCACAGTGCAAAACACGCTGGAAAATTTGACTGCTAGAACTAAGAGCAGGGTTCTGGTTTCTCTGCCAGATGAAGAGAGAAAGAAAGGTTCCAGTTTCTCCGCCAAATGAAGAGCTGCTAGGTGTGTTCAGAGCATGGCCATTGAACTCGGCCTTAGGAGGAGTCCCGTACTAATTATTCCACTCCAGCCAACCTCCGAGCATAGCTGCAGCAACCCACTTCATCGAACTTCCCCAGGAGGAACCACAAGGAACCCCAAACAGGGAAATAAATCCTTCGGTGTCATAGGGAGCATGCACAGGAGAAGCCATTGAACAATTGGATGAAATCTCGAACGGGAACTCCACCCTAGAAGACGAAGGCACCCAAATCACCTCCAGGAAATAAAAGAATCAGTGTTTAAATTCTTCTAGAAGAGATTTTAACCTAATTTGTGGAGTCGGATGCACTATGGAAGAAGTACTAGAGATGGATGGATTATCCCTAGTCAGGAAAATCGGAGGAAGAAACCCCACCTTGGGGAAAATGAAGGAATGGGCCAGGACAAATTGGACAGAGCTTCAAGTTGAAGGCCTGGTTATTACTCCGCTTGCAAAGGGATGGTTTGACTTCCAGTTCAGATGCAGAGAGGATGCAGACCTCATATGCAGCAGATTCTAGACATATGGGAAAACCTCGTTTCAACGAAAGCAGTGGACCCCCTTGTTCGATGCGGAAACAGAGCGACTGGATACAATACTAGTCTGGGTTCGCCTGCTAGGACTACCATGGGAATTATAGAACTCGGCCTCACTTAGTGACATCGGGAAAGCACTAGGGACTTTCATTGAAGTGGACCTCTCGTTTCAGCAGATGAAAATGAAAAAGGTAGCCAGGACCCTAGTCTCTTTGAACATCAGAACCAGTCTTCGGAAAGCCTTTAATTTTGTATGGAAAAATAAGAAAAAAAGACAGCTGTTGGACTATGAAGGGCTCCCGTTTCAATGCCACAAATGTCATGAAACAAGACATTTGGAAAGAAACTACCCAAACTTTGTTCCCTCAACAACTGGAAGAAGGAAGTGGGTTAGGCGAACAGAGGCCCCGAGCTCCAAAGAAACTGATCTTAACACAGCTTCAGACAAAAATCCTCTTAGGCCGGAGGGAACAGAACAACCATTGGATCAACCAAAAAGAGTGGGAGCAGTAGCAGCAGAAGGGCCTCCTCAATAGACGGAATAGCGTCTGATCACATCTCCCCCACCGGGTATGAACACTTCTTCCCTTAGCAATCATCTAAATGATTTATCTTTGAATGAGGAAAAATATTTGCCTACCCCTATCACAAAAAGTCCCCCTCCCCCAAAAAACGACACCTCCTCCCCCGCATTCAAAAGTACCTCCAATTCAAACCAGGCAGCCTCCCCTTCCACCATAAAAAATGACTCACCCACTCAGTCCTCCTCTATCTGTTTCCACCTTCGTTCAAGGGACGTAATTCCAATCACTCAAAAACCAAAGTTCCCTACAAAAGGACTAGGGGTAAGTCCCAGGATCAAATCCAAAGGGAAAGGGAGAGGAAGACCATCCCACTTCTCTACAGCCCAGAGCATGGCACTCAAGGATCAGGAAAGTGGCAGACAAACAACCATTTTCAGGGCGCTTAGAGCAGTGCAAACCCCAGATGGGGTGCCCAAATGAAATTTGTCTCCCTAAACTGCAGGGGTCTGGCAAGCACCCGAAAAACGTGTGCCCTAAAAAGGATGATGGAGGTTCTATCACTAGAAGTCATCCTTCTAGAAGAAACAATGGGTCCAGAGCTCGAAGTTGAAACTAGTTTAACATCACTTCTTCCACAATACTCTTTCACATCGCAAAGTCCATCAGCCACTCTGGAGGTCTAGCAATTGGATGGAAGAAAACAAGCATTCGGTGCACAAACTCAGGAGGTGCATACTTATATATAAATCAAAGTCATTTTTTTCAAATTTCTTTGGGCCTAGGAACTGGAACCAACAACTATGCAGAACTCATGACATTGAAATTACTTCTTTGTTTTGCCAATGAAAGAAATTGCAGATAGTTACAAGTATATGGTGACTCAATGGTGGTTATAAACTGGATGAATAAGATACATAATTGTAGAACTTCTTCTATAGATGCATTATTTGAAGAGACAACCCATTTTCTCTCATTCTTTGAATCAATCTCTTTCACTCATGTTTACAGGGAGCGAAATAAGGAGGCAGACCAGCTCTCAAAGAAGGGTCCAACATTGCAATGGGGTGAATGGAAAATTTAGGAAACACAGGACTCCAAGGCCATGAAATATCCACACAGGCCTTTTATAAATCCATCCCTCTAAAAAATTTTATAAATTTCAAATATATTTTTGAAAGAATAGCACAAAATCAGTCTTCATGCACAGGAAGGAAAACATTTCTCAGTTGAACAGTCCATGTACAGTTCGATGAATGGAACAGTTTTTGGTAATTCTTAATTATAAAAAATTTTGAGTAATTCTTATTTATAAAAAAAAAATTATTTCTTTTTTCCTCTGTTTTATGAATGAATGCTTTACTGAATTGTTTACTGATTTTTTTTCTGCCATTGACTAAATTAATGTTTTAATGAATGAGTTAATGAATGGTTTTTTCAGTTGTTGAATGATTGAATGGTTTGATGAATTTTTTAAAGAATGATTTAATGAAAGAATTTTTCAACTATTGAGTGAAATAATTTGCATTGTAGATGCATTGTTATTTGCTTTGTGAAATAGTGAAATAAATTGTTATTTGCAAGTATAGGCATTGGGTTTGGGGAGATGAGAGTGATGTGAGGGGGGGGAGGGGCCATAAGAGCTTCCACCTTCACATGGTTAGTCTTGTTTAGTAGAGAATATTAAATTATTCTCAAAACAGAGAGGAGCGCAATGAATGGTAAGGAAGAATACATTAAAAAACATCTATTTCTATATTTTTACTATGTAATTTTCACTATTGCTATTTGACTCCTCCGTTGGAACTTGTTACAGATAGCGTTGAGAAATGTTTCCATAGTTAAGAGGAAAGAAATGGAGTTTTGATTACAATGATGGCCTTATATACATAGTATTTTTGGTTATCCATGTTTTATCAAGTGATATATTCTTAACAATTAATTTACTTGAATAGTTGAATAGTATTGTAATTTACATTGTAATAGAATTGTATTTATTTAGATTGTTTTTGTTATTTTCATAAAAAAACATAAATATATTTGATGGGTCCTAACATGAAACTATTGCAACAGGGCAAAAAATGAAGTATGTTGAATGATGTTTTGAAAGGTAAAGCATAAGAAGACAGTGTGAAGATCCAGAAATCAAGGTATAAATATGTTTTCTTTTGTTTGATTGAGGTGTGTATTGGGTATTTATGCATGTGCACACACACACATTTAGTTGATGATGATGATTACCATACATAGAGGCGAACTTTGTTATATCTGATCTAAACAATTACCTTAAATATTTTGACTTATCATGATAACTGGCCCCTTGGTAATACTTTACCAATACCATATAGCTAGGACAACAAAATTAAATGTAGGCATTTCATTACAAGAAATTTGATAGGCATTTGAGTTTGATGGGAACATGAAAGGTCAAAAGACAAAAAAAGATAGATAAACTTGTGAGGAAAATGGTATCTGAAGCATTGTTTCCCTATTATTCCGCATGAGTATATTGTTATCTGCCCCATTTTATCTTTCTCCAGTAGTTTTCTAATTTTTTTATTAATCTCATATCTTGTTCAACTTTAATGGTTGATTGTGGAGTGGTAAACCTATGTTTATATTTGTGCTTATCCCTGTAGGTTGTGAGCTGAGCATGGTACACATTGGTATTTTCAGTTTCCATTGTAACTTTTCACCCCATTGTACACATTGGTATATCAACATGAATTACCAGCTGAGTTAACCATCCTTTTAAGGGTTTATACAAGTACTCCTTAGCCTGAAAATAATTCTTTTGGAAGGCAGAATTCAATTATATTGTTGAGATTTCCCCGTAGCTCAAATATGACCCTAACTTGGTTGATTTTGCAGGTCTTTTTGATAGGTTTTAGGGCTAGAAACGATACTAACACTGATCAGTAATGAAAGAGTCCCTAAATTTCCCTACTAAACAATTAAATGGGGTTGTTGTAAGGCATAAAGTAACCTTTTATCAAGGCCAAATTATCCCAACCCCTGAAACATGCCAACTATGAAACCCTAGATCTGACTTTTGACTGTTTTTTTAGGTTGCTTCTCAAGTTCGTGGATGTAGACAAGAAGATAGGTGACGCACTAGAGGATCTAGGGCTAAATAGGCAGACCAAAACTTGAGGGTGGCTTATAATTTGAAAATTGTTGTTATTTTTGGATTATTGAATTTTATAAATTTCTAAGGTTTTATAGTTTATAAAAATGCAGATCTAATCTAACACTACACTAATCACGCAAATGCGTATATTTACACTTGAAATACTACAATATTTACCTCTAGGGTTTGTTGGAGGATCCTAATTAGGGAAAAAATCAGAGATGTAAGGACAAACAAGAGAAAATTCCTTCAAGAGGATGTTCAACTGTAACATGTAAAAGTTGACAAAAGTTCGTAAAAATCCCTAATTCAGAGAAAATGAAGCATTACAACCACCATTCAATCCATAGAAGCATAATTTCACCAAACTTTACCAATGGAGAAACCAAGAAAACCCTAGATCCTCCTTGTGCTTGTGTTCTTCCAACAATGCTAGCATCAATCTTGCATGTGCATGAAACCCTAGAATTCACCCATCATTTTACCATAAATCCAAAGAAGAAATAGTAATATATTTGATAAGTTTCACCTGTGAATCCATAGGCAAGCCTATATCATTAGAATGCATTAACAAAGCTAGAGTAGGAGTTTTAAGCAAAAACTTTGAAAAAACATACAATTTATTTTTGTGATCAACTTTTTCGTGGGCTTCATTTTGTTTGTCAAAAGTGGGCCAATCTAATGCTCCTGTAACTCGACAGCCATTGTAAACTAGTCTTTATATGGAATCATTGGTTTATGCTCTTCAATATGAAGGCCCTCTTAAAGATTGCCTCTTTGTATGAAGTCATAGACAATAAGGCATTCCTTGCCCCGTGCATAATAGCTAATACAAAGTAGTTAGATGGTAATCGTTGTGCTTAATAGTTAGCCACCGATGTTGGTTATAATAGAACATTATGTTTGCTTGTAGTAAAAAGCAATTGTGAAGCCTTATAGAGTTTCTCTTCTTCAGGAAAATACTTTATTATTAGACCGTGAGATATCTCGACTTCAATATCTATTTGTTTTAGTAGCCAAAGCCTTCATAGACTCCATTCACTGCATCAAAGGCATTGACCCACTGATCATTGGTCTTCTTATAAATAAATCTTTCATAAAATCTTTGTTGCCATATCTCCAGGAAAATAAAGGGATTCACTTGCTGCAAAAGGTTTGGATTCTATAAACTCATGCTCCCAGCCTGTAGAAAATGCAACAGCAACACAAAGCATAAAAATGGAAAGCCTATATAATAAATTACAAAGGGAAATGCATGATAAATTTGGATAAATTGGGTTATAAGGGAGATCAATGTTTTTCCTGCATTGCCAGCCTCTCCCAGGGATCCACTTGTCACTATTTTGTTGTCTAAGTAACGGCAGAGGGAATCGATGTATTTGAAAGGCAGTTGAGGAAGGATACATAGTGATTTGGATTTGGGAAGGTAAATTGTTGTCTCTGTTGTATTTGTAGCTTGCAGGCCAGTAGGATAAGGTGTTTATTTGGTCAATATAGATACTATGGATGGATGCCACTGAGTGGAGCTTGGACCTCAAGCCCCAAGCCATGAGGCAATAAGTGTAGCTGTTAAAAATTTAGTCCAGTTAGGTGCAGTTGTTGTGGCCAAAAAGGCATAAAAAAATTAACTGAATCTAGTTTGAATCTCATCAAGCTAGGTGTAGAACCTCGATTAGGGATTTTGAGTTTTGTGGGGGGAGAGTTGTTGAGTCGACAGCTGCTGCAAATACAAATAGATTTTGTTGTTTTTTATATATGTTTTGAGGTTTCCAGTATTTATCCATGACCTTGTGGTCTGTATTTGTCTCACTCTTCCCTACAACTACCTATCTCTCTCTCTCTTAGGTATGCCCATTGTTTCGTTAGTAACTTGTCTCGTAAGAGACAAAGTGTGATCGTATTATAAATCTGAGAATAGAAATTAAGGAATGTCTAAACCACATTGTTTTATTCTATTTGTCCATTTATAATATTTTTGCATGTGCTTGACTAATTCTATTCATACATATCCTAGGTAACTGTAATTGATGGATGTACATAGTGCTGATATGTAGTAATCATGGCTTGGTTTGGAGCAAAATGGATCATAGCATCAACTAAATGGATATTTAGTTTTGACATTGAGGAATCATGCAAAAACGAGTAAATAGAGCTCTGTAAATGAATCAATATCTTTAATCACATAGACTTGGAGAAGGATCAATTGGATCTTGGGCACAGCTACAGTAGAGCCAACGTGAAATTCAATGTCAATAGAGTGGATAACATGGTTATACATGCTAGTAGTCTTCTTGAAACCTTGGACAAGGACATCATGAACACCTTCTACATGAGAGTAAGGTATTGCAAGTTTAAACTTACTATTGTTTTTACTTCTTTTTGGGCTTTATATGAAACAACATTTAAGATAGTTTAGTTAGGGTCAATTCTAACAGCTATCAAGTTGAGGTCAATTTCCCATAAGTGTCTTTTAATTCTTTAGTTAGGACTCATGAATCATATTTATACTGAAAGTAAAAGGATTTGTTTATTAACTTATATTTCTATCAGATCCATGATTTCTTTGTTCTCTGAGATGTTTTTAAAATCACTATATTTGATATTCCCAAGGAATAAATAAAAAATATACATTTGACTATTCCTGCGAGGACTCAAGTGTGTTGGATAATGTTTTGTTGTCCATCATTCAAAAACAAAGAAATTTAAGAAAACTGTTAAAATTATTCCTTACGTATTCTTTAGGATACTCAATTTGTCATTTTGAATTGTATTACATAAGCACAAGAGGTAGTATGCTTGTTAGAAATGTTGCTTCTGACTGAAAGTTCAACCCTGCTCAGTCAAGTAAATGTTCAAGGCAAGTTACCCTTAACATTTTATTTGTTAATGGAAATGTAATCGTAGACCATAATTTATGAGCCTAACTCACTAGGATAGTAGCATGAAATTTCTATGGAAGTAATTATTCAGGAACAGAATGCACTATCAGTTAAAAATACCAAAATATATAATGTTTGATTCCCTTAGATAAAGGGTTTCACTATTTGCATTACATACACTGCAGCCAAAACACTGGGAGTGACAGACTGCATCAACCCAAAAGAGCACGAGAATCCCATTCAAGAGGTACTGCTACTTCAGATTATGGTTGTATATAATAACTATCTCTCTAACACAATTATCTCAAAGCTCAGATTATGGTTGTATATAATAGTCATCTCTCTAACACCTATTAGCTACAAAGCTCATGGGAAGATAAACAATTTGGCAGATGATAAGAGACATGGTGGATGGCGGTGTGGATTACAGCTTTGAATGCATTGGAAATACAGATATATTGTACCAGGCCTTTTTGTCCACCCATGATGTAAAACACCCTTTATACTCTTTTTTCAATGCTATTGTGATTCATACAAAAAGAATTAGCTATTTAGGAAACTGATAATAGAGAGATCTTGGATATGCAATAAACAAGCTCCATTAGTAAGGTTTGTTAAGGATATGCATAAAAGAAAAAAATTTAAAGCTGCATTATGGTTCAAGTCTTTTTACACTATTTTTTCAACTTCAATGTGACTCATACAAAAAGAATTAGCTATTTAGGAAACTGATAATAGAGAGATCTTGGATCTGCTATAAGCAAGCTCCAGTAGTAAGGTCTGTTAGGGATATGCATAAAAGTTTAAAGCTACATTATGGTTCAAGTATCCTCATGGTTAACGTCTTGGAAAACTAGATGTGATTGCAGGCTTGGGGCTTCACAGTGTTTTTGGGTTTTGATTCTAGTGAAAGAAGGTTTGGCCTTCATCCAATGGAGATGTTCATGGGAAGGAGGATAGTGGCTAACTTTAATAATACCATATACCTATCTCTCTCTATCTCTCAGGTATGGCCATTGTTTCGTTAGTGACTTGTCTCCTAAGAGACAAAGTGTGATCATATTATAAATCTGAGTATAGAAATTAAGGAATATCTAAACCACATTGTTTTCTTCTATTTGTCCATTTATAATATTTTTGCATGTGCTTGACTAATTATGTTCATACATATCCTAGGTAACTATAATTGATGGATGTACATAGTGCTAATATGTAGTAATCCTGGCTTGGTTTGAGCAAAATGGGTCATAGCATCAACTGAATGGATATTTAGTTTTGACATTGAGGAATCTTGCAAAAATGAGTAAACAGATCTCTATAATTGAATCACATAGATTTGGAGAAGACTCAATTGGGTCTTGGGCATAGCTACAGCAAAGCCAACATGAAATTCAATGTCAATAGAGTGGATAACATGGTTATACAAGATATTAGTCTTCTTGAAACCTTGGACATGGACATCATGAACACCTTCTGCATGAGAGTAAGGTATTGCAAGTTTAAACTTAGTATTGTTTTTCACTTTTTTTGGGTTTTATATGAAACAAAATTTAAGATAGTTCAGCCAGGGTCAATTCTAACAGCTGTCAAGTTGAGGTCAATTTCCCATAAGTGTCTTTTAATTCTTTAGTTAGGACTCATGAATCATATTTATACTGAAAGGTAAAAGGATTTGTTTATTAACTTAGATTTATATCAAATCCATGTTGTCCTAGCATGAGACCTCTTTTCCATCATGAAGGGAGAAAGTGAACTCTTGATGTTGCAATCAGGTGAAGAAGAGAGACACCTTGAAACTGAACAATTGAAGAAAGTAATAATCATAATATAATGACAATACAGATGTGTAACGATTGATGTGTCAATGCATGATTTGAGTTAGCATAACCTTTGGAAATCATTTTAAGAATGTTGTTTGTGCTATTGTTACATGCATAAGTGATAATTCATTGCATAGAAATTACAGCAAGTGATTTTATATTTGAGTTATTGTGTGTAATTCTAGACTCATTTCATACTATTGAGGTTATGCAATGAAGAAATTAAGTGAGGAAATTTCCATTGACTTCTAGATGTTTGAGATCTATGTCAGTAGGACATGTTGTAGGTGGATTTATGTGATGATGGAAGTGACAATAAGACCATGAAACGATACAAAATACTATTACCTACAAAGATTCAGTCAACATGAGGGCATCCTCACAGTTAACTAAAATTCTGATTCTTTGTGGAAGACAGTGGAAATTTTAGAATTGCAATTTTAGATTTAGGATTTACTAATGAATTTTGATGGCTTCTTTGGTTGATTTAGATTTTTGTCAAGAGGACACACCGTAGGAATATTTTGTGTTGATTCCTACAAGAGACAAAATATATGAGCATGAACTCATAGTTAATCTTTGGTTTTTTTTTTAAATCCATCAACAGTCACCGCTTTTTTGACGTGCTTCCAACACTCCAGTAAACACATTCGACGGCTGTGTCATGACTCTGATGCTTCTACCTGTAGAACGACCGATGGTTACAGTGTCAGACCGCATCGGAAGGTCGACTCTTCTAGTGTCGGATTGCGTCGGTTATCTGACACTTGCTGGATAAAAATACCGACGACAGCGTTATTCCTTCGACACTTCTGTCCGTCGGATGGCCAACGCTTCAAGGGTCAGAGGACGTCAGATTTTCGACAGTTTATGCAATTTTTATTGGCACTTTGGAAGGAAAAATGGTCGAATATGCGACACAATGGTCTATCGGATATTTGACCCACATTAGTAGAATGTCGAAGATCCGACGTTACGCCACCGATGGCAAAAAAAAGTGTATGTGTTGAAAATGCGACCAAAAGTGTCAAATTTCAGACATGCAAGGTGTCAGATTTTGGGTTGAAATTTTGTTGTGTTCTCTTCATATGATTTAGTTCACTTTGTTGTTTTCGCAGAAACCTCATCACTGGGACTCTTAAATATGTTGGGAAGACTACTTCAAATCCGTATACTAACTGGAATGGGGACATCCCAATCTCCCTTTTGGTGTTGATCCTGTCATCCCATAAGGTGTATTTCAACTTCATGTTCCAAAACCTCTTGTTTTCTTCTAACAACTTCTTTATAATCCTTACCAAGATTTTTTTTGAAGACTCTGCCCACCCGTTCCCATGAGGGTAATAGGAGTAGAATGGTTGAGTTTGATGTTGTATTTATGGTGAAGTTTGATCATCTTCTTTCACTTAAAGGTTGTTGTATTATCTATTACTATTCTCTTGAGGCATGCAAACCGAGCTAAAATGTTTTCTTATAGAAAATTCATAATCACCTCATCAGGTATTGCCTCGATCCATTCATAATCACCTCTGGTGGGTATTTCCTCAATCCATTTGGTAATGTAATCTGTAGTCCTCAGAATCCATCTGTGTTTCCCAGAGGAGTTGGGATTTATTTCCCCAATGAAGTCTATCCCCCACTATTGAAATGGTGTTTCCATAGATACAGGGTTAAGAGGGAGTGGGACAAGTTTTCTCTTACCCTTGAAAACCTGGAAAAGTTGGAACTTGGTGATCTCTTTGTACACATCAAAAAACAATGAGGGCCAATAGAAACCAGCTCTCAATATATTTTTTGTTGTAAATTGCCAAGAGTGGTGTCCTCCACAATATCCATTGTGGAATTATTCTATGGTATGACGAGCTTCGTCCTCCAATAGGAAGTTCAAATGGATACCTCCAAGATCCTTCTAGTATAGGTACTCATTTAGAATAAAGAATTTCACATATTTTAGTTTTATTGACCTTGCCCTCATTTTTCTCAATCCTGTTGGTGCGTGTATATTCCGTAGCACATATACAATGTCAACATACCAAGGGGATATGGAGAAGATGGGAATTACATGTATCTCGGCATCTAGTTGGAGTGAGTGACTGGTTAAGAAGTTCAGCTTCAAGGAAAAACAATTGGAGTACGTCATCATTTTGGCCAGCCCCTGACCCTTAACTAGTTTGGTGGGATTGATTTCAATATCATACTCTAATAGTACTGTAACCCATTTCGCTCTTCTTCCTTCTGGATCCAACTAAGTGAGGATACCTTTCATAGTGTTGCTGGGCACATAAGCGATGATGTGGGAATGGAGGATGTAGACTCTGGAATCTTTTAGCTATTTTATTAGGGCATACGCCTATTTCTCCATTATATCATACTTCAATTCCCTGTCTCTCGGCACCTTGCTGAAAAAAGCTATAGATTGTTTGGCATTTTGGTCACTATTTTGTAATAGCACTCCAGCAACCGTGTGCTCCGATGCATAAGAAAAAATTAGGAAGTATTTACTAAAGTCTGGACTTACCAGGACAGGGGCCTCCATGAGGGCCTTTTTTATATCCTCGAAGGTTGTACTTGCATTTCAAGTTCATTTAATTTCATGGTCTTTCTTCAGCATGTTGGTAATATTCATCAGTATTTCAGCAAAGTTGGGGATGAACTTTCTTATAAAATTTACCTGTCCAATAAAATATTGCACTTCCTTTTTGCTTCTCGGCTCTTCGACCTTCTGGATGGCTTTGATTCTTTCTGGGTCTATCTTTATACCATCCTTTGAGATGATATGTCCCAACAATTTTCCCTCTTCTAACCTGAAATTAGATTTGCGAGGGTTCGATGATATTCCATATCTTCTACACTTCAGGAAAACCTTCTCCAAATGTTGGATGTGTTCCTCATCATACCTGGAGTATATAGTAATGTCATCCATATAGACCACCACAAATTTGTCTTTTTCTTCAGCGAAGGCTATATCCATGGCACATTGAAACGTGGCTCCGACGTTCATGAGGCCAAAAGGTATCTTAGCGTACATAAAAGTACCCCACGACGTGGTGAAATCAGTTTTCTCTTGATATTTAGGAAACACCTTCACTTGGTTATACCCCAAGAAACCATCCATGGTGGAAATCCTCTTAGACCCCACAATTGTCTGTAAAATGTGTTCCAACTTGGGCAAAGGATAATTGTCTTTCAAGGAAACCCTATTGAGATTTCAAAAGTCTATGCATATCTGAATCTCGCCGTTCTTTTTTCTAACCAGCACCACATTTGTGAACCACTTGGAAAACCTTAGTGTCACAATGATTCTGGAGTCAAACAGCTTCCTAATTTCTTTCTCGATGATGGGCAGTAGTTTTGGGTTGGCCCTCCTCATTTTTTATTTAAAAGGTTTTTCGCCTGGATTTATGGGAATGGTATGTTGTATAATGGAGGTGTTGTACTATTTAAGATATTCATAGCTCCATGCAAATACATCGTTATATTTCTTCATCAGATTAATTTAATCTTCTTTCACCCTTGCACGAAGCCTCTTTGACAATTTTATGATCTTCGGGTGATTCTTGGTCCATATGTTCTTATCTTTGACAGCATCCTCACATGCTTCATCTTTGGGTCTTTAGCCACGTAATTTTGGTTAAACAACTTCTCTAAGGGGGCCTGAAATTTAGGAATATGATTACACTTCAATTGCAGTATGTTCTTCCCCCCCAGGGAATCCCTGTATTCTCCACTTTCATCAATCCATTATTCGCCACCTTCAGTATCCTAAATATCCTCAAGGTGGTAGTTCTCGTTATCTATCTAGGTGTTTACAACCTCATCTTATAAGTCCAGAATTATCTTAACCTACTCATCATCTTCGAAAACTTGCCAATGTTTGGAGTTGTCAGGTATAGAGGGCATGTTTTTGATGTACACCTTATGCCCTCTTTTCCCAACCATAAGGGTTTTGAATCTGCCATCAGCGACGGCCAAGGAATCAACGATTGTGTTTTCACTTCTAGGGATGACCTTGATTGCATGCTCGGTGAAATAATTTCTAAACATGTCCCATAATTCATTGCTATAGGCTCTCATTATAGGATGTCTGGTCTGATATATGTCATTTATTTGATTTATGACCAATTCTGAATCCCCTATGATCTGTATCCTTTTGGCCCTCCTGTCTTTCAAATCATGTAGCCCCAACAACAAAGCTTCGTACTTTGCTACATTGTTAGTACATTCAAAATTCAACTGGTAAGATAGGCTTTCAAATTCCTTAATGGGAGAAATGATATACACACCTACGCTAGCTCCCATTTTAGTGACCGAGCCATCAAAGTACAATGTCCAAATATCTTCCTCCATTTCCTTCGCCTCCAAAGCACTTTTCCCCTTGGGAAGTTCTCCTTCCTCCTCTTTAATGGACGTCAAGATTTCAATGTTGCAAGGAGAAACATCATTAAGGAAAATAGATAACCCCAGGTCAGTGTCAATGGCGTATATAGCATGATTGTCCAGATTGTCTTGGCTGCTAACCATGTATGGAGATCTTTTCTCATTGTACAGTATTTACTCCCTCTAATCATAGGAATATTGGCATAAGACATGTCCATTTGTATGCTCCCTTTTAACTTGGATGTCCAAGATCTAGACAGCAATACATAGAACTTGGGGGGAATGTCTGCCACGACCACATCCATCACCATCATTTTGGAGGAAAATTTTGTGAGAGTCACTACCATATATTTGATCAACCTAAGACATTGCACCTTTCTAGAATCAAAAGAGTACAAATATTTGTAAGTTCGAGTGACTTCTAACCCTAGACTCTCTACCACCCCTTTGGGAATCAAATTATGGGATGCTCCAGAATCTAGCATAGCATTATGCACAACCATATCGTGCACAATTAGGCTTAGATAAAAAGGTAGGACCTCCTCTACATCTCCATTTTTTAGTCTGGACCCAAAACTGATAGTGATATCATCATCATTCACTTCTAATATGTCGGGTTGAAAATATCCTTGACTTTTAACCATCTCAGTTATCTTATCCCTGTATTCTTTATTCCTTAGCAATTCATTGAAGGGAATAGAGATTTTTACCTTAGATAGTTCATTTTTCAAGTTGAAAGTAGGCATGATCTTCTCTACCTATGTAGGTGCTAGTGGCCTAACTTCCTTTGTCTTTTCACCCTTATCCGCAGGTTCTTTGCATGGAACTTGTTCCTTTGGTTTTTCCTTAATTTTATCATCATTTTGTAGACTAGTGGAGGGATTATTTGGATTCATATTACTTTTATTGAAAGTGACATCTCTACTCCTCAATTGAATATTCCTCTTGACCTCATCTATGGCATGAAAATACCCTCGCTGGTACTATTCTGATTTTTCTTCAAGACCCTTCAAATCCTCTTCTTGGGCATACAGATTATGCTCTGCTTTCGTGAGGTATATATCAGATTCTAGATCTCCAAAATGATGGATCTGATCTTTAGTGGGTTCCTCCTCACCCTCACCATCAACATAATTCTCGAGAAAAGGTGGTTGTATTTGCTGATCGTTCGGGTTTCGAGGATTTTTTGCCTCCCTTTGTCTATTCTATGGAGGTTAAGGAGGGTTAGGTCTTATGAAATTTGGGTTCCTGAATTGGGGCTCATTTTGTTCCATGTTCAGCGATCCATTATCTACATCGAATTTATCCATCAGCTTCTCCATTGTCTTCAGCATCATTTCAAAATTCACGTCGTTAGCGGAAGCAACAGAGGTAGAAGGCCCATCTTGTCTGACTTTCCTTGTCTCCAACTTCTTCCTGATTTTCCCGCTCGCCAGTATTGATCCTCAAAAAGACAAAATTTTATTCATCATTTAACATACTATTTACCACCTTATTCCTATTTTATCCTTCCATAAAACCATTAATATTCACCATTTTCATAATAAATATGGGTTCATATTACCATTTTCCAAATCATTTAATTTTGAGTATTTTGAGTGAATATGTGGTTAATTATTGAGAAAAATAACATATTTTCATCATGCTTTAAGGTTGGATGAGTTTGGCGATGCTTACGGGTGTATTTGAAGACTTTAACAAGCTCAAAAGTGACCACCTAGCCTCAGATTCGAATATCATCTTCTAGATGTGAGCTAACTTCAAGGAGAAGATCATGGAGGTGTGGAGAGAATAACTCATCTAATATTTGTTGGGAATTTATATGGATGAATTGTATATTTGTTGAGAATTTAAAGGGATGAGTTGTATATTTGTTGAGAATTTAAAGGGATGAGTTGTATATATATTGATAATTTTGAGGGATAAGTTGTAGATTTGTTGAGGGTTTTGAGGGACAAATTGAGAGAATAGTGGATCTGTAATTATGATCAGTTATCTTGAATTCATGTATAAATAGGAGGGAACTCTCCTCATTTTGGTTAGAGTCCTCTCTAGTGGTTTGATAGTAGAGAATCGGTTGATATTTTTAGATAGTCATGGATTTGATCCTATTGTAATAGATTTCATATTTCAATAGATAGTTTGATCTCTTCATATTGTGATGTTGTGTTTATGAATTGTCAATATAGATTTTATGTGAGCTCACCAGTAAATGTTGATCATTTATTTCATGCAATTTCAGTCTTCCTTTATCAAGTCAATTTATGCAATTTCATGTTTTCTGCAGTTAGATTTATTTCCATAGAATTTCCTGCTTTCATAGATTAGCTTCAATTTCAGTTGGGGAATAGGTTAGTAATACTCTGCCCCTGGATATATTTTGTTTGTGCCTCACAAGTTTACACTCTCTTTGGGTTGACAATTAAATTGTTGGATACATGTTATAATCTATTTAATTTTTTTACCCAACATTTTGGCGTCCTTGTCGGGGAGGTGCTAAAAGGGATCAGAGTTTAGATAGATAGATAGATTAATTTTACATTGCACAGCAAGGAGTAGGGGAAAACAGTAATATGCAAGGATGACTTCACTACGGAATTCCCAGGATTTTCATGGTGTAATAGTGAGACGCATCCACTTTAGTGGGTCATCCCAAAGCCTTGATTGTTTTCTGCAAAGTATTTATTTTCCTGCAAGTTCTTTCATTTTCTGCGAATGCAAGTTTGTTTTATGCAAGTTTTCATTTTTTATTTACAGTTTTGTAGTGTAAAGTTTGGATTGCTTTCATTTTTGGGCTAGCCTTTATTTCGTACTAATTTTATGTTCATTTTTGTTTTTTTACAGATTTTTGTGCACCTTTTCATTTCTATTTTTTCACTCATTTTGTGCTATTGTTTTTGTGTTTGTCATGTACTCGTTTTTGCTAGTACTTGATTTGATTCCAGTAAAATGATTTTAGAATGAACATAAGCTTAGAACAACTCACTTAGATCCTCGCAAAAGCCAAGATCTCCTCTTCTCAAGAAGAGGAGATCTTGATAGCGGCCAAAGATGTAATTACCCCTCCTGATAGAAACAAAGAGGAATCAGCATTTGAAGAATCATGCATATCAGAAGGAGAACACATGCTTAAACTAGAGATTGAAGAGGATGAATAAGGGATCTCGGGTGATTATCAAGCAATCGAAAGCTGCATTGAACAATGGTTCCAAGTAAGTACTAGGTTAGATCAATTTTTTTTCGTTTTTATTTTATTAATTCATATTCTCAACATTCAATTTTTTTTATTATTGTATATTCTAGGTTTAGTTTTTCAAATTTAAAAGATAATTTTGGTTTACTTCTTTTATATGTATGGTTACACTCGAAATTTCACTACACCTAAATGATTGTAAATTGCAATTAAAATAGAGTAGGTAGGTTTTAGCTTCTATTTCTAATTTAACATTAGCATGTAGAATACTTTAATTTGCTTCAATGTTTTTATTTGCTAAAATTTCCATTTATTATTCTGTTTCCAATTTTATTAGGAATTAAAAAGTAATTTTAGATCAAAAAAATATTTATGAGATTTTTTATCTCTTTTCCTTTTTATTTTTCTAGTTGTATTAGGAATAAAAAAAGCATTAGGAATTAAGTTTTTTAAAAGCTATGAACAATTAGACAATAAAGTAAATAAATTAATAAACAAATAAAAAAATATAATAAACAAACAAAACATATATATACTAGTTTTTTTTCTCTATAGTTTTTTTATGTTTTTTTATTGTTCTAGTTTTTTTTAAATAAATAAATCTAAATAAAATAAAATAAAATTGTTTGTTTTAATTTTATTTTTTTTAAATAAATAAATCTAAAAGTTTTACTAAATATATTTTTTTATCTAGAAATAGATTAAGAACAAGATTTAAAGAGAATATATAAAAACATTAAAATTAAAAATTAACAATAGATATATCATGTTGCCTTGTTAAATTTTTTAATTTTAACTTTTTAATATATATATATTATTTTAACAATATAAAATATAATAATAAAATGAAATTTAAAAAAAAAATAACAAAGATTATATATATATATAAACAATACAATTTCTAAAACATTAATATAATAAAAGTAAAAAAAAAACTTGCATAAAACAAATGAATGTTAACATTGTAGATATATATATTAAAATAAAAACTCTAAAAATAAAATAAAACCTAAAAAAAAATTACAATTGTAAATCCTTTACGCTCCATCCCTCCATACAAAACCTGTAAGCAGTCCTCCATGCGCAGCCTATTTCTTCATACTAAAACTGCAAACATAAAAAAACACTTAAAAATAGATAAATAATTGTTTGTCTATTGTTTACTGGACTCAAACTTGGTCGCAACAATTTCTAGCCTTCGTCCTTCATTGGAACTCGTCCCTTTCTAGTGCCGATGAATATAGGGTAGGCTCTAAATCACATAAATCTATACCTGACATTTTCACTGATGAAAGAGTCTCTCCTCCTCGATCTCTTGTAGCTAACCACTGTAAATATTATTCCTTATTGGCAGTTTTATTAGGCTGGTGCTCTGTCCCTCGAATATCTAGTTCCACTGACATCAGTGTACAGTTACCCACCATATTTTAATGAATAATAGCATGGCTATCTCTAAATCTGCACGTATATGCTCTTGATTGGCTGATGCTAACTCGTGGAATTCTTTACATGGTTCAGTTAAACAATAATTGACATCAACTCTTGTTAAACTATTGATTTGAAGGTGTTAGTGCTAGAAACTGTTCTCAGACTATGAAAGAACAAGCCAACACAATCTCAATAAACACAATTAAGTAAAATATGTTTTTCTAGTGTTTTGGTTGTGAAGTTTGTAGACAAGAGGGAAAAAAATTCATGAAACCAAAGCAAACACTAAATCATGAGCATTTGAAGGACTGAGATGCATAATAAATAGAACATAAACCAAACACAATAATCACAGTACTGAGTTCCACCCAAAGTTAACAAGCATTTCATGCATAAAAACCTTAAACAGGAAATGAGTATACTAACTGAGTGATTAACACAAATCAGAAATGAAACCAGTCAATAGTCTAAAAAGGGATTATAGTTGCATATATTTCATAATTCAGACATCAAAAACACATAAGAGTTTTTACACTTAGCTCATAAACCACAGCCTGATAGCCTCCCCTTGCAACAAAAGTCGAACCCTTGGTCCTTTTCCAGACTTACATTTATCTTGGTCCTTCAAAAACAGTTACATAATTGATCCAAAACTACTTGTAGGTCATCTATCGAATTGTTCAATATAAACTATCATTATACAAAAATGAAATAATTTTTTCAAACTAACTAATAACTGCTCTTCGTAATGTACTTTTACAAGTCTTTTGTTGCCTCTGCTAAAAGAGCAATTCCCTCTAAAGCCTGGGCTTTCCTTCTGGCCTTCTGGTGATCTGCTTCCAAATCTGCAACTCTTCATTCTACTGTGTTAGCTCCTGAATAGTTTGCTTTAGTTCTGTAAACTGGTTCTCTGTATGTCTTTTTCTTTTTAAAGCTTCTTTAGAAATTGAAATCAATTCCTGATAGTGACTATTTACTTCTTCCATATCTTCTCTCAGTCTTTTATTTGCAGTCACTAATCCTTCATTGCTTTCATGCAGGTTCTCAATTTGATGCTTGTATTGCTTGATACTCCTTTGCAAATTTTCATTTTCAGAATCCATGTATTTTCCTTCTAACACTGGTCGCATTCCTTCAGGTATCCAAGGGATTTTTAGCTTCCTAAAAATTTCTTCATCTTCTTCCATATGCTCTGTCAAGGTCATTGGAATTTCTGAATACCCTTCAGCTTCAATACTGCACTTAGCTGATTTCTCAGCCACCTCTCTTTTCTCTATAACAAGGCTCTTTAAATCATTTTGATGTTGTTCTAGAATCATCTTCTCTCGAACCTCCATGAATATTTATGAGATCTTAGTATCAGTGAAAACTGGTTTATCTTCTGAAACTATTTGTTTTTTACCCTTCATAACCTTTTTGTTTCCATCTTCATTGTCTTCTAATTTCTCCTGAGATGATGAATCTTCTATTATTGTAATATTCTTTTCAGCCAGTTTAGGGTTTAACAGCTTCTTCATATTTAACCTGAGTTTGTTCTTTGGCCTTGTCTTGGTCCTCCAAACTGCTCCAAACTCTCATAACATTTTCAAAACTTTCCCTTGATGTGTTATTGAAGCTAGTTCAACAACTTTCATTTTCTTCCTTCGTGACACTGTCTCTTCTTCATAATGGGTGTGTATCTCCTGTTTAGAATAAACCCTAGCTTTATCAATGGTATGAACCCTAGCTTCATCAGATAAATATTTTTCCTCTTCTTCAGAGAGTACTGTAATAGGGACTTGTTCCTATTCCTTCACATCTTCATTTACAATTTGGTTCAGTTCTTCAGGAGAAGCATCTTCTACAGGATCAATTTCCTTCACTTCTGACTTTGAAACTTTGTTTTCTTCAAAATTAATTTGTTGTTCAATTTCAATGTTTTCATCTTCTTGGTTTGAATATTTTCATGGTTCACCACCTTCTTCATTCTTGACTGTGACTTTCTTTTTAAGTTTCTTGATCAAATTCTGACCTTTATCTAACTATCTCTTCTAAGACTGCTCTTCCTTCTCTGTTTTTGGAAACCAGACAAAAATAGGAAGTATTCCCATGTCTTCTCTCTTTTCTGAAGTACAGTGCTTATGACTAGTTTTATAAGCCCATGATGAAATACTGATTGTTTGGTGTGATCCTGATGTTCTTTCACCTTGCTAGACATCTTCTGTAAGCTTTTCAAGAAGAAGAATGGGAGATTCATTTTGGATTCATGACTGAGATGTTGAAGGAATCTAAAATGATACTTAAAAACAAAAGCAAATCTCCCTTCACAAATGATATAGCTTTGTAATATTTTAATAGGCTCTATCCATTCTGGTTTAAATTTTTGAATTAGTACTCCCTTTCCCCAATCTGCTACTACAACTGGAAGTAGATATCTTTGAGCATCAAAAGTGAAAGGCACTTTTTTAAACCCGTATTCACCCTCATCTAAAATCCATGTAGCTTCTGCTAACAATTCCCTGGTCAGTTTAAACTTTAAAGTATCAAAAGATACCATATCCTTGTCCAAACATTGAGCGAATTTATAAGAGACGTCTGAGTGATAACCTTCAATTCTTTCAAAAAACACTAACCACCCTGCCTCTGAAAACAATTTTGCACAATCTGGAAAAGTTTGAACCCAACTCATGTGTGAAGGTTCTTCTCTATTAGTATTACCACTTCTTTTCATTTTGAGCAATTGTCAAATAGTTTCTGTCAATAAAACAAACTCTGAATTTCTTCAAGTCTTGACAATTTGACAGACAATGTTGTATTGGGAAACCTAAAACCCTAAACTGAACTCTCTCATTTAAACTGATAAATACTTTAATTCCATTGACAGAGAATTTGTTATTTGGTATGAATTAGGTTTATAAACTAATAATATTCAATCAATTCTGTCATTAATCCTCTGCTTAGAAAAAACCCAAATTCATGAACTTTGGTAACGATTCACAGCCTACTTGTCAAAGTGATGAATCCAGGTGCTGGAATAATGTTTTCTTGACTATCAAGTGTCCAATTGCATTCCTCAATCTTCTCTGATCACTTCGATAACTCCAAACGACCGCTCCTCAAGGCCTTAGTTTTTCTCCCTGTTTTAAAATTTGATTACGAACTGTTGATTCTTCACCACGAACTGCATCTGCTCTATGTACACTTCAGGGGATATAAGATTCAAGGCACATTTGTCTCATTCTGTTCAACCATCATTATTCCATCACTCTGCAACAGACCACCGCGACTCGCCCTCATGATGATTTGCTTGACATATTCACACCTGTCACAATGATCATTCTAGAGGAAACACGTATCAAATCCATCAACCCAGTATGAATGACATCTCATGTGTGAGAATTTCAAAAAAAATTGACCTAAAAATGATGATTTTTGAACTGCGGGACTTTCTTGTAGCGCATGTGTGCAATTTTTCCAGGCTTGCGCTACAAGAAAATTTGCTTTAATTATTTTCAAAAATAAAACTCATGATAATGGTTTAACCTTGGTTAAAGAACCTTAATCAAGATTTTATGTTATTTTTTAAGACCTTTTAACCCATATAAACATTCTATAAGCCCTCTAACTATGAATTCTAATAAATCAAACCAAAATTTGAAAAATAAATCTAAGAAATCATATAAACATGAAAATTAAAGAAAAAATATCCAAACTATCCTAAGAAACAAAATTTTCTAGGAGAAATGAATAAAACCAAGTTTCAAAACATAAACAAAAGTATTTAAAAATGGAAAACAAAAACAGGCTCTAACAGAAGGCATGGAAAACACATAGTTTGGATGATAGCACGTTTCTCACTCACCAAGTGGCATCCTTCATTAATGAACTTCGCTTTTCCTAGCTATTGAATTGATGAAGATGAGGTTAACAGATTCATTTAGATCATTTTGTTAGATCATTCTTCATGCTCCATTTTAATACAACACGCATTGTTTATCTGAGGCGATTTCAGCTGTTTGCGAATCCTCATTATGTTGATCCTTTGTGGCAGTTACATCCACTGCAGCTAATCCTGAGTTTTTTTGGGGTTCCATCAATGTCATCAGATATTTCCTCCATATGATCGACGCAGAGAACCACTTTATAGCCTATGTGTTTGGCCTCCTCATCTGAGAAGTAGAAACGCGATAGACCTAGCCCTAGCCATAGCCATAAGAAGAACAGCATATCGGCGCCTCCTCTCCTAGGATGGGGTAATGAGAAACTGCTAACACACTGATAGACTTTCGACTTATTAGTCAGTGGTTTTCAAATTGGGTTTTGCCTTCTCCGTTTCTATAGATTTGTGTAATTTTGAAGCAAATTTAGGGTTTTTGTGTCTCCATATTTGGTTATATTTTGTCCGCATGCCTTGATTTGTCCTTGGGTTGAATATTTACGTACCTTTTTCACTGAAAAGTCTCGGATCTCTCTTCAACATTTGAACTAGGATCGGAATCGATCTAGGGTATTTTTTCTAGGGTTACTCTGGGCAAATTTTGCTAAAGGTGAAAGATGTTTTTGTTCAATTGGTTCTATAGTATTCTAGCCACCTTATGCTTGTGGCAGAAGGAGGCTAAGATTTTATTCCTTAGTCTAGACAATGTGGGGAAGAATACCTTGCTTCATATGTAAAAAGATGAATGTTTAGTACAGCATCCTCCTACCCAGTATCCTACATCCGAGGAACTCAATATTGGAAAAATCAAGTTAAGGGCCTTTGATTTGGGTGGTCACCAGATTACTAGGAGGGTTTGGAAAGATTATTATGCCAAGGTGTATGTTGTTGTATACCTAGTGGATGCTGCTGATAAAGAGCGGTTTACAAAATCACGGAAGGAGATGGATGCACTACTTACAGATGATTCATTAACCAATGTACCTTTTTTCTTTTTTTTTAGGAAACAAAATAGACATACCATATGCAGCATCAGAATATGAACTTCGTTATTACTTAGGCCTTTCAAGTTACACCACTAGTAAGGGGAAGGTCAATTTTTCATATTCTAATGTACGGCCTATTGAGGTGTTTATGTGCAGTAATGTCCAAAAAATGGGATATGGTGAAGGTATTAAGTGGTTGTCCTAGTACATAAAATAGGATTAATTGAATGGTCATTTTCCTATACTCCAAGTATTCTAAGCTCTGCAAAAATGATGGAAATACAATTTTCATGAGTTTTTGAAAGATCGGTATATCTTGGCCTCAAGGTAGATCTCTTGGTAAAGAGCGAGCTCCGACAAATTTGGTTAGTAATAAAGGTTCTTCCTTTGTAAGTATGAGGCTCCCCCATCTATACCTATTTTATTATTATCATCTACACTATATTGTGTATATATACATATATAACAAATTGTTGTTGTATCTCAATCATAACTGGTAACTTTGAAATCGAACAGATATTGAATCTTAGAATCCCTAACCATCAACATTCATCACTTATTTAAATCAATATTGTTTTCTGCCTGTTTTCCTGTTTTTTATTATTATCCTAGATCGGGAAATAACTCGAATTTAACCCATTAATTTCCAAATTGTAGTGACAACAGAGATTTGCCAGAAGTTATTTTGTGCAGCTGGAGGATTGGGAGCTAATAATGTATTTTAGTCACATAAGTTACATCATTATGTAATGTTGGTTTCCAGCCAGGGTAATCTCTCTTTTGAGACTTATGTTGAACGTATCCATTTTATTTCGAATAGTATATCATCAACACTCTCTGTCAGCAATTGTGGGTTATATTCATGGTTGTTTAATCTTATACATTAAAATGGAAATAAAAAAACTGCAAATACAGATATATGAACCACTGCAAGATCCACATCTGTTGGAATTCTCTTGCAAAAAAATTGCTGAAGTATTCTTGGAATTGCAAGCCCTGCAGCGCCAACCCATAAAGAAAGTAACAACAGACGAAATTTAGATTTTAGTTTTTAGTGTGGTAAATAATTCTAAAAGAAACTATGCACTCCTTCAAGCTCAAATCCACAAACATAAAAAAAAAGAGTGATTTCAGGTTCCAACTTTACCTAACCGCATCTTACACGCATAACTGCCTCAAACCCTTGAAGTCTTGTGACATATACCACCCAATCGTTGGATACATATACATAAATCGTAGTTTTCTGTAGTGGAGATCTGAAACGTTAACATAAGATCATGGCTAAAATATCTCCCATGATATGTTAATTGAAGATATCTCCGGTGTGAAGTATGTACTCTAATGTTATATTTTTAAGTGTTATAAAATATGCACTATCAGTCACCAATAAATTACTCCATTTCCCTAAAAATATTTACATACTATAACAATATAAAAATATTTACAAACAATTAATATTTACACAATATTTATATGTTGGGATACTATTGTTTGATAAGTATTAATATATATAATTAATTTGTTATAGTTTATAGTTTGTTACATAAAATATGTACTATATGTAATAAACTAACCTGTTTAAAATTTGTTTAGATATTTTATTCTCGTTGGTTTCCCAAATAGTTGCATCAGCGAGGTTATGGATGATTATACAAGTCTCGCAAGCTCGCCTGACCTTTCTCTTCTAGACATCAACCCTTTGGACCTAGTAATAAACTCTCTGTCATGTTTCAATATGAAAAGCTCTAAGTCGGCGTTGCAGAACCAGTAATCAAATTTAAAAATAAATAATATATATATAGTTATTAAATAAATTACAACATTTGTTTTATAACAACTTAAAAATTGCAAAAAATATATAAAAAAAACATTAGATAAATTAATAAATAAATATAAAAACAATTCAATAATAATATAATAAAATTAAAATTAAAACACGAACAAAATAACAAATTTATGATTAAATACAAAAAACAATAAAAATAAAAACATAACAATTAAAAAATACTAAACAAACATAAAAGAAATAATACTTTGTTAAAAGCAACAATACTTTGTTTTATTTCCTTTATCAAAGAAGAAAAATAGCAAACAATTAAAAAGTTCAAAAAATAAAAAATAATAATAGAAAAATTAACATAATAAAACTCTCTATTTTATTTTTATATATAGAAAAAAACTTATCAAAACTCAAAATAAAAATAAAATAAAATAATCCATTTTTATACATCATCCCACTTTTGCATGAAATTAGATTAGCATACTTTAATTTTAGGTTAATAAATAATTAAAATACACAAAAACCATTAAAAATAATAATAAAAAATAGGTCAAAAGTAAAAATTAATATGCGTCTTTGAAATTGAAGGTCGGTGTTGTCACAGTTATTCCTTCTCTTTAATTTTCATTTTTGCACAGTAGGACCTGGTAGATATTTAATTGAGGGGGGAGTATCCGCATGGTCATTAAAACTGCTAAACTTATCATAAAAATCGCTTATTTCGCACACTCCTCTCTAATCCAGATCATTAAGATAGTCTGCTTTTAGAGGCGTCGACCATTGAAAGGGTCGACCCTTTCTCCCTATTGCAAAATCATTAGATAAAGACGAACTTATCTTAAAAAGTATTAGTTAATAAATAAAATCATAAAATTTTAAATTTTAATTCAACTTAGAATTTTTTCAAAATTTTATGATTGTTGTGCTAACTTGTTTTTCGCGAGTCACTCAGAAACAGGTTTTGACAAGAAGCGTTGCTACTTTCAGGTATAAGAGCATTTTATTTATTCTCTTTAACTTTTTGTTAAGCACATATTTTCCTATATTTTCAATGCTCTAACAAGTTTGTTGCAGAAAAATGCTAATCTTTTGCAGATTTAAAGGCAGACGAATGGCGTGCAGAAATAATTTCCAAAATCGCAGAAAATTTTCAGAAAAAAAACTCCATTAAAAGTTTGGAGAAGCTGAGTTTCCACTGTGTATGTCATGACATTTGCTGCCACAAAGAATCCTTTCAAAGACTAATTGCTCCATGTCATGATTACTTTCCATTTTTCCTTCCAAGCTTATTCATCATCCATGTCAAACTCTACTTTTCATTGCCTTATACATCATAACTTCCCGCATGCCTACCTTTCTTAGTCGCACACATTTTCCTCATTTTCAGTTTATATTTTTCCTTATAAATAAAACCATTCAGCTTCCTTTCCATGACTACATTGCTTTGTTATCCCTGCCATAAAAATTGTTTTTGACCTTCATACCTTTTCATCTATAGTCCTATCACTCATTATGTATAACTCGTGTTGACTAATGTGGGATTCCTTAAGGCCCACCTTTCAACAAGTCTTTCCTCATAAACCTCAGCACCTTATCTGGGATAGAGACTAGAGTTCATTTTTAGTACCTTGAGGCTTGCATGCCTTAATGGAAAGTTCTTTCACTAACAATCATGGGAATACATCAATGTCCCTTGATCGTTAGATCTTGCAAGTGGCTCAACATCAACTCCTTTATTTGCACTTTGCACGATGTACTTAGGTACCTTGGCACTCATTGACATCAATGGTGAGATTTTCTCACATTGGTTAACGACATTCATCAATGGTTGGTAATCCAATGACTTATTTCCATGTTCGACGTCGACACATTCCTTCGCATGGTAAGAATTGTACCATCGGGTTTTGTAGTAGGTGAAGACTATATACTTTTCATGACCGTGATTAGCAGTTTTACAGCAGCATACTTCAGCCATATGAGAGTATCACAGTTTCACTTTTAGATCTCATCTTTTACTTCAGCCAACCAAGCACCAGTTCAAATCCTTCACTTCACATTTTATGATCCAGCAGTAGCCACCACATTCCTATTACATAGTTCATCAACTTTTTGGGTAAGTGGAGGTATGTTGTTTTATAATATTTAATCATGNGGGGGGGGGGCTATTCATTACCATTTTACATATTCATCATCTCATTTACCATTTACCAACATGTCTTTCCCAAACTATGCTTTGTTACACATTGAATAAAAAACTATGTTATGTATATTGGCATGATTCATAATATGAAGAAAATGGATTTCTAATATACATTGATGGTTCATCATTTTTAATGCATAAATTATTGCAGCAAAAATACAAGTAAAACAAGCGAATGTTGTTAACACAAGAACCAACATTTGTTATACTTGTGGTTGTCACACAAGAACCAACCTTAAGGAAAATTGGTGTCACTCATGCATTCCAAATCATGGAATGATTTACTGTTACATACCATCACCATGTGAAGCCCAGCTACAAAGCCAAGAGTTAAAAAGAGAATCAATGGATAGTTTCATGAGGACATGCAGCCAGTGAAGTTGGGGGGAATGTTGATCTGCAAAATGACCACATTTAATTCATCATTGTGGGGGGGGATATTCATTACCATATTACATATTCATCATCTCATTTACCATTTACCAACATGTCTTTCACAAACTATGCTTTGTTACACATTGAATTAAAAACTATGTTATGTATATTGGCATGATTCATAATATGAAGAAAAGGGCTTTCTAATATACATTGATGGTTCATCATTTCTAATGCATAAATTATTGCAGCAAAAATACAAGTAAAACAAGAGAATGTTGTTAACACAAGAACCAACATTTGTTATACTTGTGGTTGTTACACAAGAACCAACCTCAAGGAAAATTGGTGTCACTCATGCATTCCAAATCATGGAATGATTTACTGTTACATACCATCACCATGTGAATCCCAGCTACAAAGCAAAGAGTTAAAAAGAGAATAAGAGAATCAATGCATAGTTGCATGAGGACATGCAACCAGTGAAGTTGGGGGGAATGTTAATCTGCAAAATGACCACATTTTATTCATCATTTCACATACTATTTACCACCTTATTCCTATTTTATCCTTCCATAAAACCATTAATATTCACCATTTTCATAATAAATATGGGTTTATATTACCACTTTCCAAATCATTTATTTTTGAGTATTTTGAGTGAATTTGTGGTCAATTATTGAGAAAAATAACATATTTTCATTATACTTTAAGGTTGAATGAGTTTGGTGATACTTACAAGTGTATTTGAAGACTTTAACAAGCTCAAAAGTGACCACCTAGCCTCAGATTCAGATTTCATCTTCTAGATGTGAGCTAACTTCAAGGAGAATATCATGGAAGTGTGGAGAGAGTATCTCATCCAATATTTGTTGAGAATTTAAAGGGATGAGTTGTATATTTGTTGAGAATTTTGAGGGATGAGTTGTATATTTGTTGAGGATTTTGAGGGACAAGTTGAGATAATAGTGGATCAGTAATTATGATCAGTTATCTTGAATTCATGTATAAATATGAGGGCTCTCTCCTCATTTTGGTTAGAGGCCTCTCTAGTGGTTTGGTAGTAGAGAACTGGTTCATCTTTTTAGATAGTGATGGATTTGATCCTATTGTAATAGATTTCATATTTCAATAGATAGTTTGATCTCTTCATATTGTGATGTCTTGTTCATGAATTGTCAATATAGATTTTATGTGAACTCACCAGTTAATGTTGATCATTTATTTCATGCACTTTCAGTCTTCCTTTATTAATTTAATTTATGCAATTTCATGTTTTCTACAATTAGATTTATTTCCATAGAATTTTATGCTTTCATATATTAGTAATACTCTGCCCCTACATATATTTTGTTTGTGCCTTACAAGTTTACGCTCTCTCCGGGTTGACAATTAAATTGTTGGATACATGTTATAATTTGTTTAATGTTTTTACCCAACATCTATCATGTTAGCTTCCACCTCTAAGGTGTCTTGAAACATTGCAGGGATATTTGCAGACTTTCTTTCCCTTAACAGCAAAGAAAAATCACTGTCAAAAGCATCAGCGTAATCTAGCTTTGTAGCACCCACTTGCGGTTTGATGTCGAGAGGAATAGAATTATACGTCCTCATAAACCTACTAGAAAATTCATGTACAAACTCGAAACCACCCTTCTTCAAGTTGTTGTACTAGGACATGACTTGTAGGGGGCTTCTCTTATCATCCTACCTCTCCAAAAAGGCAGTCTGGAAAGAGGTGAACAAGCGAATATACCTAGAAGGAAAATATTTGAACCATTTCTTCACCTCCCCCGAGAGGATCAACACAAATAACCTCATTTTCACATTGTCGTCATCTGCCAGGTCCAGGTCCAAAAAGTCTTCGAACCTATCGATGTATTGATTGGCTCTGAAATTTCCCTCCCCGTCATAGAAGGGGACTCTTTAGGAAAAACCTTGAGGGAGGTCATGTAACACGGTAGGAAGATCTAGTGGGGAGAACCTATTGGAAATCTGTATAGGTGGGTTCAAGACTATAGGAGGAACTTGGAAGACAAGGCGGTTTTGCACCACCGAAGTAGTACAAGGTTGGAAGTTTTGGAAAGCAGGGTTCCCAGGCCTCTGAAGGTTCTGCTAGAGAGAGTCTAGTAGATATGATTCCAACATATCAGGATTCACTTTGGTGTTTTTTAGATCTGACTCTGATTTATATTTCAGCGGGGATCTTTTAAAGTAAGCTTCCTCCACATAATCTTGGATGCTATGGAATTCTTGAGTAGAGGAATTTTCAAAATGAGGAATAGCTAACTGATCTTTTCCCTTATTTCTAGATGGTTATTGGGGTTATCCAAACTTTGTAAAATCTCCATGTCAATATTACCTCTTGTATGCGGCCATCGAGAAGCCGGGGTGTCTTCTGTATGTAGCTCAGAACCGATGTGGAGTCTCCAAATAAAATACACAACCTTATTTACTTGTAAGGGTCTATGTTTTCCCATGGAAACCATTTCTCCTTAGAATATGTGTCGTTCTCCCATGGATTATCTTAAATTTTGTCCCTAGCAACGCCGCCAGTTTGTTAGCACTCAAAATCACACCCAAGGTTGTGGGAAGGTGGACCCCGAGGTAACAACAAAACCGCTTTAGGAAAGGGAGATGGATTCCCTGTTTCCAGAGAGGGATCTCTCACAAATGTATAACAAGGCCATACATATTGTCATATAATGAATATCAAATATTGGTGGTTGAAACAAGGTGAAGATATATTGGGCTATGGAGTCACAAATACCAAGAAATACAGAGCAGTTTGCATGGGAAACATTTGCAAGATCAAGGTAGTACTTCGATCACGGTCGATATGTTTTGGGTCTGGTGAAAAATGAAGAACGATGACAATCCATCAATGTAGAGAAATGCAGGGATGAATTCTACACCAACTTTGGAAGAAACTTTTGGTGAATGTCTAAGACAATGGACAGAGCATAAAAATATGAATTCCAAACCATTATAAACTAGTCAAATACATGAAGAAAACATAATGTAAAGAAATAACAGGAAGTACATGCACGTAAATAAAGGAAATTACAGACTGTAATTGAGAAATACACAAGAATTCGTGCATTCAAATAACCAAGATTCGGCTCTGTAACTTGTATTAAATCAAAATATCATACACAAAATAGTCTTACATGTTCCAAAACCAACCCTTTCTCCTTCTATGAGGAGCATATTTATAGTGTTTGGGCCCCCGAGACCAACATTGAAACGCAACCAAAATTAGTTATAAAATTAGCAACAAACTGTATCATGGAATTTTCTCCATGGGTAGCATAAAACAGAAAGTGATGGAGGAAGCACCTCTACTGAACCCCAAGAGGCACTACGTATTCAAAATCCAGTCTCAACTAATTAATTTACACAAGTATCTTCAGTTCTAATCATGGCTTAGGAATTTCATCATTGGTGTAGTTTGTATTTAGCCTTGTCATAATTCTTAATCACATTCCATTGGTTAACTATTGGCGTTTCTATCTTTTTCATTTCTTCCACCAATACGTCGTGTTCTAGTTTATACGGATAGGAATGTGCTGGTAATTTTGTGCACATAACTTTGAAATCAAACAGTAATTCAAATTCACTAGATAATTTTTCAACCAGAGTTTTCCCTTAAAGTGACTTCTGAGCCATGTCTTCAAATTTCCTGTGTTCTTGTCTGTAATTAATTAATCGGTAATGATACTCTTTCTGGTACATCATTGGTCCTTTTTCTTCCCAAAAGAAGGGGATCCCTCTTTTTACTATAGGATTAAAAAATGAAGAAAAATCATCAACTTGCTTGTGCAAGAAGTTCCACTTTCCTTCGACCGTATTCAAGTGATAGTGTTTGTCCACCACTCGTTTGGCCCATGTAATGACCATAATTCTATCTTGGATGTTTCCTTGTCTAATGTCTTCTTCAGTTAAAATGTTCAGAAAGTTGGTTTCATTTTCAGCTGTGTCCAGGTGCCTATTTTTCAGTTCCAGATTTATTGTCTGAATATGCTTTTTGGCCTCGTGTGTAGCGCTTTCCTATCATGGATAAAATCCAAGTATGGTCGTAGATTGGTTTCTTCTACTATTATCATGTCCCATATGAGGCACTTTTCCCCTTGTAAGGCTACTTGTCCTTAAGCAAGTTTTATTAATTTCTTGTTTTTATCCTCCAATTCTTTACAACGCTCTTCCATCTTCTTTCTTATTCCTTCTTAACCTCAGCCATATCCATTAGGTCCTTATTCTGTTTTCTTAGACCAGTGATTTCTAGAGATTTGATACTTACTTGGGACATGTCTTAGGAGAGGGAGTCTGCACCAGATATCTCAGACGATTGAATCACAGGCGTAGGTTGTTCCTGATCCATTTCCTTCGGTTCTTTTAACTCTCTTTCTAATTCATCCTACCTTGATTCGAAGGATCCTTTTTCTTCGACCCAAAGCTCTTCATCTTTCTTCCACTATTTTTCCTTCTCTTCATGTTTGAGCAATCTAGCCTTACAATTGATTAGATCAATGTTTAAGGATTCCTTCTCTATTTCAATTTCGGTCAATTCAGCAATTTGTATGACCTGGGTAGTTGGGATGTCTAGCTTTTTCTTTAACAGTTGGATTGAACCTTCCTTGTCCTTTAGTAACATTTTTGTGGCGGTATTTTTGTCTCTCGAGCTGGCCACTACTGATATATATACCTAGAGATCCTTGATATATGCTTGGTGAGTCTTGTTCTCCACCTTCTACTTTCAGAGCAATTCTTCAACTCTTTTCTTACCAGCGCTTAGTTTGGATATCTGCAAGGTGGCTTAGAGCAGATCAATGTAAAGGAAGTCACTTATCCCTTGGTGTAAGTGAATCATGTCATTTTTGGGGACCCTTTTTGGATCTACCTTTACCTCAGCTACTTTGTCTCCTGTAATCAAGAAAAAATTCAACGTGCTCCTATCCTGGTCTCTGACAGTCACTAAGGACATACTCTGGCCTGACATTTTTTCCACTTCGCCGCATAACTTCAATCTTTCTTCAAAATCATTTTCACCATCTTCTCTGTATATATCCAGTAGCTTGGATTTAGACTTGTACTTACCTATTGCCTCCTTAGGGACACTGTTGAACATATACTCTTGAATTTAAAAAGTTGAACCTTTGACTTTCACAGTTTTCTTTCTCCCTTTAGTTTTTTCACTATGTACGATTTTTATTAGTTCTTCAGTTTTTTGCTTCTTGGGTGTTTTGGTCATGTCCCCTTCATCCACATCCATGGCTTCCAGGTATTCTCTCTTATTTCCCTTTTCAAAAACGCTTACCAAAGGGGTGATCTATGTGGCCGCAACAACCACACTAGAAAGGTCTTGTTGGGGGGAGTTACCTACTAGTGTAGAGGAGGTTGAATTCTCTAGCATATATTCATCATAGTCAATTTCTCTAGGCTACTTGATCCAATTATCGTTCTCTACCAACCTTGCCACTTCAGCATGTTTGAAAGGCTTTTATTATTGGCCTGCCTCCTATTTGAGATAATGTGGTGAGGGTCATAGTTGATCGCAACATCCATTGCAAACTCTTTCTCCCTAAGCACATTTTAAATCATGGGTAGAGCTTATTTGTTTTTAACGGTAAAGGGACCAATTGGCCATGGATACTTAATATCCACGAGCTTTCTGAAACTTATGAAATGTTCATCTTCGGTTGTGAGCCTTTTCCTGATCAATTCTAGTGCAAACATTCTGAGTGTCAGAAATGCCAGTAGGACATACGGTTGGTGATTAAATCCCTAAACCCTAATCACAGTATTGTCTTTGGAGAGGAACCAGTCCCCTCCTCTTCTTTTAGGAGATAACTGCAACAAACTCTTCATCTCTAGTAGGACCCTTGACATCCTCTTTTGAAAAAGGACTTCATATACAGGTTCCATGAGGACATTCATAAACTTGCAATAATCTTTATGCATGTCCTCTGTCATAACCATCTCCAGGAGCTACAGGTTGTTATCATTGAAGCTCAAAAACATCTTCATAAGGAGAGACTGAAACCTGAAGGTTCTGACAGACAAAAATTACTCAATTTCAAATTGATACTTCTGGCTAAGAATTCATCAAATTGCAGACATACGGACGGTGAATACTGACTCAATATTTCTGATACTACTTGGCCTGAACTGAGGGTGAATATTAGACTCAGTAAAGGTTTAGGGACAAATTGGTTCAAGTCCATACCTAAGAATTGGATTTCTAAGGTTATCACAGACTACGTCTCTTTTTTAAACATGTCGAATTCAATGGGGAATCAAGGATTTGATAACTGGCTTTCCGGATTCAAACAGGTTTTGAGAAAAGCCTCTTTTTATTCGGCTGAAGACCCTTGAAAAAACCAAAGTATATCTTCTTCATTGTACTCACTGAAAATATGGGTAAACTCATAAGGGATTAGCAGAGTGTTTCGTATGGCAAGGGAATTTATGGTACACAACATCCCAGACCTAGACACGTCCATTATTACACCCTCAGATGGAAAATAGCTACTTACGTACTAGTCTACGGATTTTGGGAAACCATGGGTTTTCTCAACAGATAAGTAAAAGAAAAAGGAACCGAACACCCCATGAGTGTCAATTCCCTGCAATTGAAGAGTTTTTAATTTTCTCTGAGTAGCCTCTATACTATCATGTAGTATGATAGTGTCGAAAACGTCAGAGTCTTTATCTACTAGGGCATCTTCAGCTTCCTGAAATTCGAGGCCTCAAGCTTCTAAATCTTATGTTTCAACCGTGAGAAAATAGCTTAATAGAGGAAATACATACCAGGTTAGTTGACAATTTAATTCATAATTTTGTCCAAGGTGGCACGGTCTACGCAGTATGAACCCTCGCTTTCTGATGTTGAAGAAGAATAACTGGTCTGGATCCATGTATCAACTTTTATACTATTTTATTCTCTTAACTGACCATGCATGTTTCCAGCCGGATATAATATTAGTCGTAGATTCGGGACCTAAGAGTCTTGAGTCATGTGATATTTTCCACCGGTACTTGTACTATCATGTTCCCTCTTCACAACCCCTTAGACTCTTCCACCATCTTGTCGTCCAGAGTGGAGAGATTTACCGAATTTCGCAATTTTCAACTAATATTTCTTCTGCGCAAGTACAGCTGGAGGAATATCTCATCGTCGTATATTTATCTCCACACCAATATCTACTATTAAACAAACCCCCTCTTTAGTGCATTTTGTGAATTTTGAAACATTATTTCCCATGAGCGTCTTAGATCAATGGAATTTATTTCTTTCGTTGATCTTAGAACTTCGTGATATCGACCGTCAAAAGATGCTGACATTTAACTCATTTCACCAATTTGGAATGCACCTTTTTGTGGTACATTTAAAACTCATGAAATGGCTCTTCATCATTGATCTGCTTCATCTCTTTCTCTTGACCATTGAAAAGTCACTTAATTGTTCTTCATCTTTCTGACTGGGGTCTTCTCTTTCCTCTTGCATGGCCAACACGAGGGGGATTTTCTATGAATCTGGACCTTGGACTCTCCTTCATTTGATGGACCATGCCAGTGTAGGTCACCCTATTCCTATCAACTCTCGGGATCCTTCCTTAGAGCCTTTCCTTTCTCCCAAAAACCTGTTACAGCCCCCAAGGTTTCTTGTCATGAAAATTTTGCAGGCCTGGTTTTTTCCCCTACAGGTCTGAAACCCCACCATCTATTTGGCACAAATCAGATGCTAACACCATCCATGACATTACTGATGGTACTTAGACCCAAATTAACACATTGTTCTTCAACTTGGATTTACATCAAAAAATTTAACTCCTTTCTCTCGTAGACCTGGCTGGGATCGTTGCAGATAATTTGAGTAACAGGTTTCTCAAAATGAGGGACATGTCCTCTTCTCAGGATTGTTTGAGAACCCCATTGAATCTCCTAGGTACCTGTATCCCTACACATACATCTAAAATAAAATGACTTCAAATACATCATGAGGCAGACACATTCATCATGCCTTATTCAAAATGAAATAACGACGAGCGCATTGCATAGGTAACATTAAATGTTAAACTCAAATGAAACTATACTTACCTACCATAATTATGATAACAAATAAGGTCCGAGTGAAATCACACCACTAATGCAACCATGTCAACATATAAATCATACCAAAAATTCATCAATTGTGCTTGAAGACAATCCAAGACAAAACCACATCAAGGATGAGCCAAGTATATACCATTATCTTCGTCTGAATGGAACCAGAATGATGGACCTGGGAACTTGGAATCCTTCAAATTTCTAAAATTTGGAATGGTTACTTTCATAAGTATTATCTATCCACACATGTACCGATCTCATGTATAGTACACTATCACCATCATATATATGTTCTATGAAATTCATCTATAAACAATTAGCTATCTGATTCTAATCTTGGGAAATAATTTGTAAATATGGACCCTAGAAATTTTTTGGAGAATATTTGAGGGCCAACTGTAGTATATCCCTGAATCTGTGACATGTAAAATAGGCGGTGGTGAGTGATGAGTTAAGAAACCCCTAAGTTGGATGGTCATCAGTTCAAAACCCCGTAGATACCAAAAATCCAACCATGTTAAGGGTTGGTGCAATCCAAGATGGGTGCAATCCTAGGGTGATTTTTACTACTTGGATTCCCTTGGTTCATGGTTTCTTATCCAAAGTAAATCCTTGCAAGTAAGGGTACCACTTTCCAAAAAAAAATATTATTATATCCCTACACCTATTCAAACATTATTTTGGACATGCAAACACTTTGTTGAACTTTCTAATAATCATGTCAGTATCAACAATAATCTTTAAAAAATTGAAATGATTGGCCACAAAAATCATACCTTCAAGATTTAAGAAAAATATATAAAGAGAAAATATCACGGTAAAGAAAAATAAATGTTATACCTACCCACATGCATGCCTCAGTTCTATTGAAATGTATTACTGAAAACTTACCGGTATGCGCTAGAAATGGTTGCTTATCATCTGCAATGATTCCTAAGAGATATTACTAGGAACAATAAACATATCCCACCCTAGGAGAGGGTAAACCCATTGGTGCAATATCTGCAAAGGAATTCTTTGTATGAAATCCTACATGGTCCTTGATGTTCAGTGAGCAGAGATGAACTATACCCTAAGAAATCTCATCGAAGACCACTCCCTCCAATTCTTTCAACTTTTTATTATAATGGGATAGATGCATATGGTGATCATCTTGTTTATGTAATTGTAACTTCGGAATGTATTCACTTGTATTTCTTATCTATTGTAACCAGATGTTTATTCCGGGATGTACTTATGTTATGTCACGCCCCAATGTTCTGATTGGGAAGATCTATAATGTAAACAAGTCATGTCAAGTCATTGCGGGTAACCCTCCTATTGTCTAAGGGTTAAAGTCCCTGCAGTTCTGGGGCTATAGGGTTATTATACTCTCTTAGAGAGGTCAGCCCTAGTAGGGTTTTAGTCATGTTGGGATTAGTATAAATAGAGATTTGGACTCTCTATTTAGTACACATCACATACACACTCAAGTGTAGCGCATAGTTGAGGAAGGAGAAGACATTGGGGCTAGATAGGAAGAAGGTTACCGCTATCAGGAGATCACTTACTGTTTTGGGTTTTACTATTTTGGTGTTGATTCTATCTCTGAGGAATTTGCGTGGTTTTCTCCATTTATGGTTTCCCGAGGAAAAATACGGTGTTCATTGTCTCTTGTCTTTGATTGTTGTACTTGATATTCTCTCAGTTAAATATCCTAATAATGCTAGCTTAGTGTTGAAAAACTAACATGGTATCAGAGCTAACCTGAGGAGAAGACACTGTGTAGCTATGAGAACTAGGGAATCCTATTTTTTGGATCTCTCTCCACAGATTTTCACCAAAAGTAGGGTGGAATAACTCTCCTCCCTAGGGCACATCTTTCTGTCGAAGCAGAATCCAATTCTGAGGTTTTTCAATTTTTGACCCGACACTCTTACCAAAAAATTAGGGCTTTTCACAGAAGAGGAATTTTTCAGTGAGCCCAGGCCTGAATTTATCTCCTCCCTAAAATCGAAGTTAGGGATAAAATTCAAAGCAATTGGTTGGACAGAACTCTGGAAAAGAAAAACCCTAATTTGCTCTTGAACCAGCTCTGTGGGATTTTCAGCTCCAAATCCATATCTGACATCATGACCTGGTAAGATCTAAATATTTTGTATTTTCGTTTGAGGTTCTCAGTTAATATGTCTCATCATACCAAGATTGATGAAAAGCTTGAGGGAGCTGATAACTTCCAAGCTTGGAAGTATAGGATCTCCCTAGTCCTGGAAGAGAATGAGCTGGACTCTTACATCCATGAGGAGATTCTAGTTCCAGAGGGAGATGAGGCAAAGGCCTTACATAAGAATAAGTTGGTTATGGAAAAGAGAATCATTGCTGATTCTATCAAGGATCATCTCATACCACAGGTGTCCTCTCTCGAGACACCTAAAGCTATGTTTGATGCCCTAACCAAATTGTTTGAAGGGAAGAACATAAACCGGAAAATGACTCTGAGAAACCAACTGAAGAATGTGAAGATTCATAATGCAAAAAAAATCCAGTCTTACTCCACAAGGGTCTCCCATATCAAAGAACAACTAGAAGCTGTAGATGAAGAAGTGGAGAATGCAAAAATTGTGATGACAACACTGAATGGCCTTCCTAGGTCATGGGATTCATTCATCTAAGGAATCTGTGCTAGAAAGAAGTTAGTCAAGTTCAGCAAACTATGGGAAGAATGCTCTCAAGAAGAAGCTTGGATAGCAGCTCGAGAAGAGAAGATGGGAAGTGATGATTAAAACTCTCACAGTCCACTCCAAGAAAGGCAGAAGAAACTCTCATCACACCAAAGGTAAGAATCCTTACCATAAAGATAACAGTAGAAAGGACCTATCTAAATTGAGATGCTATACATGTGATGAAAGAGGACACTTTGCAAAAGGTTGTCCTAAGAACAAGGTTCATTCTCATAAGAAGAAGGGAAACAAAAGAAGACATCATGCTCATGCTACAGAGTATGATGAACCATCCAAGAAAAGAACCAAATATGAAAGTGAAGATTCTTCCAGTGAAGATGAATATGTTTTGATTTCCTCTCTTACTAGAAACATTACTCATGGAAGCACTGATTGGATTATAGACAGTGGGCCTTCCAAGCATATGACATGATTCAAGGAATCCTTTGTAAAACTATCAAAACATGAATCACCTCACAAGGTGAAGCTAGGGGATGACTACCAGTATCCAATAAAAGGTAGTGGGGAATATTCCTATAAACTGGACTCTGGAAAGTCTATGATAATGAAGGAATTTTTGTTTGTACCAGGACTCAAGAAGAACCTCCTCTCCATATCTGCATTAGATGCAAAAGGAATGAGGGTTTCATTCATAGATGGTCAAGTCATCATGTGGCCAAAAGGAAAGACTATCGATGATGCAGTGGTGATTGGAGAACAAGAAGGAGGATTGTACAAATTAAAGGGCCATCCAGAACAAGCCTTGGTCCATGACACAGTAGAGCCAGGTGAACTTTGGCATAGAAGGCTTGCACTTGTGCATTACAGAGCACTACCACTTGCAAGCAAAGTTGTTGAAGGTCTTCCAAAATTCCAATAAAAACATGATGGGGTCTGCAAAGGATGTGCTAAAGGAAATAATACAAAGAAGACATTTCCTAGCAGCGAAAGCAAAGCCAAAGGAATCCTAGAAATCATCCACTCCGATGTATGCAGTCCTATGTCTTCAAGCTCACTAAGCGGGTATGCATATTATGTTTATTTCATTGATGAATTTTCTAGGAAGACATGGGTTTACTTCATGAAGAACAAAGACGAAGTATTCAGAAAGTTTAAGGAATTCAAAGCCTTGATCGAGAATCACACTAAAAAGAAGATCAAGACCTTTCGATTAGATAATGGCAGAGAATTCACTTTGAATGAATTCAAAGAGCTATGTAAAGAATCAAGGATTAAGAGGGAGTTGTCCACTCCTTGTAATCCACAACCATAATGGGATTGTGGAACAGAAGAACAAAACTATCATGGAAACTGCAAGAGCTATGCTTCATGATCAAGATCTGCCTATGCATCTTTGGGTGGAAGATGCCAGAACAGTTGTGTATGTACAGAACCGTACTCCACATAGAGTACTCAAGAACAAGACTCTTGAAGAAGTCTTCTCCAGTAAGAAACTAGAAGTCAGCCATCTCAGAATATTCGGTTGTCCTGTATACATACACATTCCAAAAGAGGAGAACAAAATTAGATCCTTCAGGAAAGAAGGGTATATTTGTGGGATACTCTGAAAGCTCGAAGCCTTATAGAATATATTTCCCAGGATACAAGAATATTGACATCAGCAAGGATGTGACATTTGATGAAGATACAGCTTACAACAAATCCAGAAAGAGACCTGCTGAAGAACCTGAAGAAGCAGAAGCACCCAGAATTCATGATACAACCATGAATGAAGAAACTCAAGAAGAAGATCGAGAATATGAAGAACCACAAAGACCTGTAGATCCACCTCTGGAAAAGAATCCTCATAAGAGGAAACCTACTTGGGTACATGAAATTATCCAAGGTGCGGAAAGATATGGGGCTCTAGAAGAGAATCACAGAGAAATAAATAGGACCAGATCGTGCTTCGGGTATGTAGCTTTACTATGTGATTTCATTGATAAAAAACCTTCCAGTTATGAAGAAGTGGCAGAACAGAAAGAATGGAAGGATGCTATGATCAAAGAGTACAAATCGATCATGAAGAATGATGTTTGGGATATTGTTCCAAGACCAAAGGGAAGTCAGTTGTAACTTCCAAATGGATCTACAAAATCAAGCATGCTGCAGATGGTAGCATTGAAAAATATAAAGCAAGATTTGTGGCTTGGGGTTTCTCTCAAAAGGAAGGAATAGATTATGAAGAAACCTTTGCATCTGTAGCCAGATACACTTCCATCAGATCAGTACTTGCTCTGGCTGCAGTGATGAAATGGAAGATACACCAGATGGATGGCAAGACTGCTTTCTTGAATGGTGTAGTAGAAGAGGAAGTGTATGTAGAGAAGCCACTTGGTTTTGAGACACATGACAGGGAGTCTCATGTGTGTAGATTGAATAAATCCCTGTATGGTTTGAAACAAGCACCCAGGACATGGTATGGCAGAATTGATAGCTTTCTATCCATTTTGGGCTTTACCAAGAGTAAAGCATATTCCAACCTTTACTACAAGGTTGAAGATGGTAACCCAGTGATGCTTCTACTATATGTAGATGATCTGTTTGTAACAGGTATGGATGGGTTGATTGTTGATACGAAGAGAAAGCTTGCTGCCAAGTTCAAAATGAAGGACTTGGGTATGATGCATTATTTTCTAGGTATGGAGGTGTGGCAGAGTGCGGATGGAATTTTCCTTGGACAAGGGAAGTATGCAGTAGAGATCCTGAAGAGGTTTGGGATGATGGAATACAAGGATATGGCCACACCTATGGAATCGAACCTGAAGCTATTGAGCGATGCTTCATCAGAGTCAGTTGATGCTACAATGTATCGTCAGATGATTGGGTCCTTGATGTACCTGACGAACACAAGACCAGATATTTGCTTTGTTGTGAACACCTTGAGCCAGTTCCTGACAGATCCAAGACATGTTCAATTGATTGCTGCAAAGCATATTCTGAGGTACATGACGGGTATAGTTGATTATGGGCTCAAGTATGAGGCGAGTCAGAAGATTAACCTGGAGGGTTATGTTGATTTAGATTGGGCAGGCAGTGCCATCAATAGGAAGAGCACTTCAGGGTGTTGCGTCAACATGGGATCAGGTGTGATCTCTTGGTTTAGCAGGAAGCAATCCTGTGTGGCACTGAGTACAGCTAAAGCAGAGTATGTCACAGCTTGTTCAGCTAGTTGTGAGGCAGTATGGCTGAGGAAGCTACTATCTGATTTATTTGATCTCCAATTGGATGCTACTTGTATACATTGTGACGACCAGAGTTGCGTGAGATTGTCAGAGAATCCAGTGTTCCATGACAAGTAGAAGCATATTATGATCAAGTATCACTATATCAGGGATATGGTGTAGAGGGGAGCAGTGAAGCTCCAATATGTTGCAACGAATGATCAGATAGCTGATGTGTTGACAAAGCCATTGGCTAGGGTGAAGTTTGAGTACTTCAGGGAGAATCTTGGTGTTCTCCAGATCGAGCAGGGATGTGGTGCAGAGGGGAGCAGTGAAGCTCCAATATGTTGCGACGGATGATCAGATAGCTGATGTGTTGACAAATCCATTGGCTAGGGTGAATTTTGAGTACTTCAAGGAGAATCTTGGTTTTCTCCAAATCGAGGTTCCCTCCAAAGGGAAGTGATGAGTCCGTGATCCATTCTGACATGGTGAGAGGATTGGTTCCTTCCATGGTTAGATGTAAGGGCTGAGCCATTCGATCATGGTGAGAGGATTGGTTCCTTCCATGTCAGATATGAGTGTTGAGCCATTCTGATATGACTATAGGATTGGTTCCTACACGATCGTATATAAGGGCTATTTCCATTCTTGGAATGGAGGTGCCTGGTCAGTAACCAAGAAAACTCAGTCTGAGATTGAGGGCCATTCTGATATGATTGTGAGATGTGTTCTCATATGATCAGATATGAGTGCATGGCCATTCTGATGTGATAGAGGGATGTGTTCCCACTTGATCAGATGTAATGGCTTAGCCATTCTGTCATGGCTAAAGGATTAAGTTCCTTCCATGTCAGATGTGAGTGCTGACCATTTCGACAAGTAGGTCATATGTAAGGGATACTTCCATTATTTGGGAGAATGGAGGCACCTGGTCAGTTACCAAGTAGCTCAATCTAGGACTGGGGGCCATTCTGATGTGACTGTAGGATTGGTTCCTACAAGATCAGATGTGAGTGCATGCCTTTCTGACGAGTAGGTCAGATGTAAGTGTAGAGCCCTTCCATCATGGTTGCAGGATGTGTTCCTGCATGGGTGGATGTAAGTGCAGAGCCTTTCCATCATGGTTGCAGGATGTGTTATCGCATGGGTGGATGTAAGTGCAGATCCCTTTCATCATGGTTGCGGGATGTGTTCCCATATGGGTGAATGTAAGTGCAGAGCCCTTCCATCATGGTTGCAGGATGTGTTCCTGCATGGGTGGATGTAAGTGCAAAGCTCTTTCATCATGGTTGCAAGATGTGTTCCCACATGGGTTGAAGAGCAGAGCCTTTTTAGCATGGTTACAGGATGTGTTCCCGCATGGCTAAATGTGAGTGTTGGGCCTTTCTGATATGATTATAGGATTGGTTCCTACATGATCAGATGTGAGTGTTGGGCATGCCTTTCTGACGAGTAGGTCAGATGTAAGTGTTGGGCGGGCCATTCTAAAGAGCAGGTCAAATATAAGTGCTGAAGAAGACCTACATGGAGGCTAGGTCTACAACCAGCATGAAAAAAGGCTGGCTCTGTAGAACTTCCTGTGACGAGAAGAATCATGAGATAGCACCCATGATGATCCAGTGATGATGATCCAGCAGTGATGATCCAAATCCAGTGATGATTTCCAGTGATGATCCAGATCCAGTGATGATGTCCAGTGATGATCCAAATCAAGAGATGAAGATGACTTGAATATGCAGATGATGAGATGACCTAGAGAAGAAGACCAGTGATGAAAATTGTGTTGAGAGAATACCTTCCTAGTTAAGAGGGAGTGTTGATGTAATTATAACTTCAGAATGTATTCACTTGTATTTCTTATCTACTGTAACCCGATGTTTATTCCAGGATGTACTTATGTCATGCCATGCCTCGATGTTTCGATTGGGAAGATCTATAATGTAAACAAGTCATGTCAAATCATTGTGGGTAACCCTCCTATTGTCTAAGGGTTAAATTCCCTGCAGTTATGGGGCACTAGGGTTATTAGACTCTCCTAGAGAGGTCAGCCCTAGTAGGGTTTTAGTCATGTCGGGATTAGTATAAATAGAGAGTTGGACTCTCTATTTTGTACACTTCACATACACACTCAAGTGTAGCACATATTTGAGGAAGGATAAGACACTGGGGATAGATAAGAAGAATTTTGTTGCTGTCGGGAGATCACTTACTGTTTTGGGTTTTACTATTTTGGTGCTGATTCTATCTCTAAGGAAGTTGTGGGGTTTTCTCCATTTATGGTTTCCTCGAGGAAAAACACTGTGTTCATTGTATCTTGTGTTTGATTGATGTACTTGATATTCTCTCAGTTAAAGATCCTAATAATGCTAGCTTAATGTTGAAAAACTAACACATCTTTAACGGAAATAGTATCCACACCCTGGAGTGATTCATCATCAAATTTATTTGTAAAAGGATTGATCCACTCTTCAAAAATAGTATAACCATGGGAGGCTACAACCATAACCTCTTCATCAATCATGTCTTTCATATATTTTTTAGATGGATTAACCTTTTCAACAAATACTTCATCACATTGTTTATAACTTGTATAAAAATAGGGCTCAATGCGATCTAAATTTTAAACTATTATTCTACTATGAACGAAAAAAAAAAGGATTATATACTTCTTCTTCAAAATACATGCAATTGGAGGACTTGGAAACAATACCCCTAGATTTTGAATAGTAGTAGACTGGCAGAATCGTTGACTTCCAATAATCATCATCTTCTAGGATCCTGTTATTTTCCTCCAAGAGGCTCAGTTTATCATAAGAAATTGTGACATGAGGGTAAGGATAACGCACCATTTCCTTGAATTCCTCATCTTATTCAAGTATAAATTTTTGGTCTTCATTTCTCAAAACGCAATCATCTTCGTCTTCATAAGTAACTTTAAACATAAGTCCCAAAAGAAGGCCTTGATCAATAGTTTCTTCAACCAAGCCTTCTGAGGCTTGATATTAATCGCAAACTTCTTCAAAAAGGAATACCTCATGATCTTATATAACCTTCTCAATATTATCAACATGCTCTTCCTTCATGAATAATCCCTTTGCGTACTCAACATGAGACATTCATCTGCTACATTTTTCTAGACACCAATAGCTATAAAATGCCTATAAATTCTACAAAAGAGGATATGTTTCCTTTGTCTAGGCTTGCAAACTAAGCACAATCCTTTACTTCCTGGTGAAGGATTAATAACCTCATGTAAACATATTCTTCATTAATACCCTCTTCTAGATCTAATAACATAAACTTCTCGACAAGGTCTTCGACATGATCATCATAATCACAAAAATATGACCAAAATGTCTTTAGTAACTCATATGAATACTTTGGGAAGTTTTATGAATCAAGAGGATCAAAACACACTTCCATTTCTGCATCAGTTGATGGATCATAGTTTTCAAGTCCCAAACCTAAAGTGTCCTCTTATACATGCTCATTTTTTGGAAGGGAAGTCATGGCCTCATTAGTTTATTCATTAAGATTAAGACCCCACTCCTTCCTGAATGCCTTAACCAGATGCAATTTTGAAGGTATCCCCTGAGGAGGAAGCTACATATACCATTCTTCCACATCCTTGTTATTCTTCATATCAAGAAAGAATACAAATAAATTCATTCTGAGATCCTCATCCATGATATCCTATGTCACAAGAAATTCTCTGAACATCATAGTATGATCTATAACTGTATCTTCATATTCACGAAACCTTGGGATAGATGAGAAATAACCAAATCTATCTTACTCATTTAGATATACTTGAACGTTTGAGAAATGTAGTGGAGCAAAGGACACCATAGCATCCTCTTATTAATATCTAAGGTTGGTTTTTTTTAATTGTACTTCTTTAATTTGTTTTCTTCAATGGATTTTCCAAATAGGACCTGCAATATTATCCCTTAACAATAATCCTATCAAAGTACAAATCAAAACTTACATATTGGACTCATTCTTGTAGAGTACCACTTTATTTTCTTAAGTGGGAGTCGCTAGAAGAGACCTGTCAAATTAGATCAAAAATATTATCACCAATGTACTTAACAAGAATGTAATTGACCCATGCATTAGATGGTGTATGTGTATGAATTATTCAACCTGGGAATCCCTCTTCATTATATTGTCATCACTTCTTTGAGGTCCCCAGCTATGACGCAAAAAAATGTTACTACTCAAACTAGCAGTCCTTTTAAAATAGACTAAATATGCACTATACTAGTGATGGTAAGTATGTGGGAGGAGCTAGACCCAATGTCACCACAGCCTAACTCTTCAACTTATTTAGTTAACTCCTAAACCTAGGGGAGAGTCCCTAACTAAGGAATAAGACCTACAAACACCAACACACTTGTAAATGCATTTCTACAATCCATATGGATGAGATCAATGCCTTATATGTAATCAACAATGGATAATGAACACACATAAATCATAGAAAAGAGTTAATTCAATGTAATAATAAGTATCATAACTTTCAGTGCAACTACACAACTCCCAAGGGAGTATCTCACACTTCCTAAGGAATTACCTCAGAAAAGTGTGCTCTAAGGGTGAGGAGATCGAGTGACCTAGGGTGCACTTGAAGATCCAACTAGAATTGCTAAAAAACCTACAAAAACCCTAATTTGTGTAACTTAATGTTTCCCAATGCACCAAGTAAAATGGGGATACCCTCTAAAATTTATGGATAAACCCACTAGGGAGAATTTGATGATCTAGCTAGAATTGTCAAAAGTGCTACAAAAACCCTATTTGGGTAATTTCACGTTTCCCAATGCACCAAGGAAAATTTAGATGCCCTCATAAATATGTGGATAAATCCACTAGATAGAATTTGATGGGTGGACTAGAATTATCAAATTCCATATTTTTAGTTTTTTCTAATTATTTATATTTTTTGGGTTTTTCTAACAATATTTAGATTTTTAGGGTTTTTTTAATATATAAAGATACAAGTAAAATAAAAGGCATGTAAATTGATAAAATAGATAGATTTTTTAATAAATATAGGGCATATAATTATTTTCTCAATCCCTATGGCATTAAGAGATCGATACTAATGTCCCTCACTTCGAATGGCTTTCAATACTATCAATTAGGGAATAAACTAGCAACCACAAGAGTTAGGTAGAAGAGCCTATCTAGTGAAAGAGAATAAGATTAAATCCTTATAACAATGGAGAGATCCTATTAAATGAAGGTATCATCAAGCAATGTTAACAAAATACAAGCAATAAACCTTAACACTTCACGATAATGTACCATAAAGCTCCATTAAACTAGGTTATAAGTATAACTTACCAACATTTAAAAAATATGAGCAAGATAGTTCCTTAAGTCACCTTTGTGCTTACCATTAGGAACTTGGTTTCTCACTTTATAAATACTTGTAGCACCGATATCAGTGTTCATAGCCTCTCCTTGACCACCTCCTTTAAGAAGTACCAGCTCACCTTGTTTGGAAAATCATGAAAGGAAGTAAATTTCCTTCACCTTAATACTCAAAATCTAATCATCTAGTATGAATGTATCATGATCAAGATTCTAGTGGTGAATTAGTCATTATAATAATTGTGTTTGAGTCTGCTTATATGGACACTTCAATATTTTCAAGAGTTTCCAATCTCATAAGGTATTCAATGTTGTATAGTGAGAAACAGAAATCTTATATGCCTCCACATGTTCACTTTCCCTCCAAGTAATCGTCATTTAGAATATGCCTACAAATTCAACAACATTTTTAGAATTTAGTGACATTTTCCAGTTTTGAGTTTTCCATCTTCTAGGGGGCGCTCAAATATTTTTGTTATGATAGGTGTGTGCACTCATGGGTAATCTTAAGGAGTTTATTGAGAAGGGATATCTTCTTACAACCTACAAGAAGAGAAAATGTGCGCGCAACGAAAGAAAAATTATCAGCATTCCCTAGCAAGCAAAAATTCATTAAAAAAAAATAAAATGCAAGCTTGGAAAGGAAATATGGGGTCAATCTGAAGTACCTAGCTCAAATAAAACTCCAATTTATTAATCAATTATCTTGGAATATGACAACAACAAATGGACAAGGTCGTGGAGGAGTATCGAGACATATTCACCTCACCCACCGGGGTGCCTCTCCACTGTCAGGTCAAGCACCCCATCGATCTAACCCCAGGTGCGTCGCTTCCCAATAGGTTGATCTACCGCCGCTCTATTCTGGAGAATGATGAAATCAAGAGGAAAATTCAGGAGCTACTGCAGAAGGGTCAGATCCGGCCAAGTTTATCTCCCTGTGGGAGCCCGATCGTGTTGGTACAGAAAAAGGATGGGACTTGGAGACTCTGTATTGACTATCAGGCGCTGAACAAGATCACTGTCTAGAATAGGCACCCAATCCCACAGATTGATGACCTCCTAGACCAGCTTAAAGGGGAAAAATATTTTAGCAAGATCGACTTAAAGTCTGGCTATCACCAGGTACCGATCGAGCCGACCTATGTGTGGAAGACTGCCTTCAAAGCTAAGGAGGGCCTTTTCGAATGGTTGGTCATGCCTCTCGGGCTGACGAATGCTCCTACAACCTTCATGAGACTGATGGAGGACATCTTGTAGCCATTCACCAACTCATTTGTAGTAGTGTACTTGGATGACATCCTGATCTTCAGCCAGACTTGGCAAGAGCACCTCCACCACATCCGACGGGTCCTCCAAACATTGCGGTAGCACAAGTTGTGTGCCAATTTGGACAAGTGCACTTTTGGCATGACCCAGGTTCAGTATCTAGGATACATTATTGATGAATATGGGGTACATGTGGATCCAACCAAGATCCAAGTCATTCGGGATTGGCCAGCCCCAACTACTCTAACAGAGCTTCGCAGCTTTTTGGGCCTTGCTAATTTCTACCGCAGGTTCGTGTTGGGATTCTCTCATATCACTTGGCCCTTGAGTCAAGTCACCAAGGGAGGAGCGAAAGAAAAATTCTTTTGGTCAGAAACTCAGCAAAAGGAATTTGCAGAATTGAAACATCGCCTCTATTGTGCCCCAGTGCTCACATTACCAGACATACAACAACCATTTGAGATCAAGGTAGATGCCTCTGACTATGCTATTGGGGTAGTACTCAACAAAGGCATCCAGTGGCATATCACAGTGAGACACTGTCAGACACAGTCTGTAAATATCCCAATTATGGCAAAGAGATGTATTCCATTGTATAGGCTTGCCAACAATGGAAGCATTACATTTTGGGAAAGAAATGACCATCCACAGAGACCACCGACCCCTATAGTTCATGCAGACACAAGGGAACTTACAGAATGATCTCCATCAGAAGCGGTACACATATCTACAATAGTTTCATTTGAACATCAAGTACAAGAAGGGAAGCACCAATAATGTTGCAGACTGCCTCAGCCGACCACCAATCGTGGCGATAACGACCGTGCTCAACTCTTGTGCACACGAGACTTCTGATTAGCCGCTTCTCTACAAGAGTGATCCATAATTTAGCCACACATACCAGACGCTCTTGGAGGGAAACCAAGTTCCAAAATTTCACCTCCAGGATGTACTACTCTGTCACATCGGACACCTTTGTGTTCCTTCAAGCGAGCGTGCCAAGATAATTTGGGAAGTGCACTACAGTTGGGTCGCTGGGCATTTCGGGGTCTAGAAAATAGTGGCAGTACTGCAAAATTATTTCTATTGGCTAAACCTTCGATAGGACGTCGAGAAGTAAATCTGATCTTGCACTTCCTACACCATTGCCAAACCATCCATCAAGAAGCAAGGCCTCTATACTCTGTTGCCTACACCTAGTTGACCTAGGGAATCCATCTCCATGGATTACATGCCAGGCCTTCCTTATACTAAGCACGGCAACGACTGTGTGTTTGTGGTCATTGACAAATTCTAAAAGATGGCCATAATGGCAACCTGCAAGAAGAATATCACAGCAGAAGCCACTGCTAAACTCTTCTTTGAATGAGTGTGGGTACACTTTGGTATCCCACAGTCTATAATCTCATACTGGGACAGCATGTTCCTTAGTACATTCTGGTCTAGCCTATGGTCAATGCTAGACACCAAGCTCACAAAGTCCACAGCTTTCCATCCCCAGACTGATGGACAGACAGAGGTCGTCAACAGGATGATCGTACACATTTTGCACATGTACAACTCAAAGAATCCATGCACATGGGATGAGAGCCTCCCCTATGTACAACACAGCTATAACCAAGCCCTCCACAGTTCAACCAACCATAGCCCCTTTCAGGTGGGCTTGGGATTCCAGCCACTATGTCCCATTGACATAGTCGTTCCATTTGCAGCTACTCAAGCTGATTTAGCTCATATCCAATCTGAACTTTCCAAGGTAATAGCTTCATTGAGCGCATTCAGCACATTCTCCAATAGGTTCATGACATATTGGACAGATCCAATGCTAAGTACAAGCAACGACATGATCAACATCGGGTGCAACACAACTTCCAGGTGGGCAACAAAGTGTGGCTACATTTACAAAAGGAGCACCTCGATGGACCCCACTGCAAGCTTTGCCCACTCTGATATGGGCCATACACCATCACCAAGGATTTTGGGGACAATTCCTTCGAGCTCAGTATTCCACCATTCCTTGGTCTGCACCCAGTGTTCAATGCGGACCACCTTCGGCCCTACTTTCCACCTCTACTGGACACATCAAACGTGGCAGAACAACTCACACCAACAGAGTTAAACACCGACTGCATGGAACAAGCCACAACTAATTAGATTATGGACACATAGATCAAGAACACCCACCAGCAAAATATCCAGCTATATCGATTTGTCAAAGCAGGCCAACTCCTTCACCAGGGAAAGTGGCTCACCGGGGACCAAGTTCAACAGAAGTTTCCTCATCTCATGGAGGAACTCAACGCAATGGGGACCATTGATTCCTAAGGGGGGAGGAATGATCCAAGAGGATATTGGTGGCCACCCACCTATTCCTATTGGACCCCCACCACTATTTCTTTCAGTTTTCCAGTTTCCTTAATTGTAGCACAATTTACTATTTTTGCCAATTTTTGGGTCCTAAACTTTTGGAGCAGTTTTGAGGCCCTAAACGATGTTTTTTTGGCATCGAATGGTCGAGAAAATATGAGTCTGCTCCAGACATGATATTTTTTGTTTATTGATGTAGTCCTTAAACATATCTTTCTAACGATGTATCATGCGCATCAAACGGAGGTAGTATGCTAAAGTTACGACCCCAGGAAATTGATGTACCAAGTTACCCAACGGGGCCCACATTAATGTGTTTCACCTCCTAGGGTTATGTTTTTGGATGTGTAGGGTTTCCATTGTTTCTCAATAATATATAGGCCTTCGAACCTCATTGTAACATAGAGTTCAGAGGCATGTAGCTGCCACATCTCTTCTCAAAGATAAGCTACCAGCACTCTATCTAGTTCATTTCCATTCTGTATGTAAACAAGTTTCGGTTATTAATTAATGAAATGAAGTGTTATTTCTGCTGCATATTTGTTTCTATGGTTATTTGTGTATTCTGTTTCATTCTTGCATAAATCCGGATCATGACTCGTGCGAAAAGACACCGATATCATAGATGTCGAAGCCTCACCGGAACTAGACCCTATCATAAGGACAGGTGCAGGACAACTAAAGCTTCCCATGAGGGATGGATACATGCCCACACCCACACTCCCATTTGCTGGCTAAGAGTGCTATACAATCGGGATCGAAGCTCCCGAAGATGCGGTAACCGACCGATTCTTGAATGACGTTTGATCAATCGTAACTATCTTCCCATTAAATGGAAAGCATACAACACGAAATAGTGAAGAAGCTACGGATTGCATATTGTACATCCAATTCCTACCCAGCAAGAGATTGTAGTCAAGGGGTGCATCAACCACCTCAACCTCTATCGCAACAATCTTCCCTCCCAAACGGACCTTAAGGGAAGGAAGGATCCCGTGCGGCCTAAATGATCTCCCATCAAACGCAGTTAACATTGTATCAGATTTAGACAACTCAGGGGAACCTAAACCCTTCCAACACGATAAATACATCACAGAAGCAGCAGTGCATTCGTCAATCACAGTGCGCTTAACGGTCATGTTAAGACATTCTACATGAATCAAAGGAGACACATAGTAAGGAAAGCGAGGCTGAAGTCCTGCGGTTTCAAATTTAATCACAGAGGAAGCATTATCATCATTCACACCAAGGACAAAAAGAAAAGCCTTCCTTTGCGAAGGACAACTCTAAAGTATTTCTAGTGCAGACATCGCACAAGGAGTGTGGCCCAAATCCTTGACAACACAATATTTCTGGGCGGCTTGGGCATTAGGATTGTGCCCCGAACACTTAAGGACTCCCTTAGGAATGCAAGGTGCAACTTCAGGTTTATCCACAAGTTTTTCAATACGCAAAGGAGTCCCTGGTGGATTAGGTTCCTTTCCTGGGTTGGGTTGTGACGAACCATAGTCCTTCGCACGGGTCACAACCTTCGTAGCACGCACCATTTTTAATGCAACCATGACCACTACCCTCTGGCAGATCTTGATCACCACCAGACTGATCATGGGTCCTCGAGTTCATGTTTTGATTGTGAGGCAAAGGGTTAGTCAGCACAGCTGGGTCCTGCGCTAAGAATCTCGAGACTTCATCGATACGAGGGCACAATTAAGTGAGTTGATCATCCTTACACAACTTGCAAGGAAATTTAACCTTACGTTTAGATTTCTTGTCCCCCCCAACATTACGGGCATTCTTGTCATTATTATTAGCATTTTCTTTCTTATTCCCACCCTTACGATTCTTCTTACCCTTCTTTTTATTCCTTTCGGGTTGCTGGTTACCCTTCTGGTCCGACGATTGCACCGAAAGCACACTCGTTGTTTGGGTGGGTTGAGACAAAGTCGTGGCTTGTCCTAAATCAAATTGGTTGACTGACAATCGACTAACCTATTTCACAACTGAATCCACAGGTTTAGCACTCGCACAACCAACAATGCCATCGGCATGTGGTCTAGGTTTAACTTTGGGGTCGAAACTAGAACGCGGAGCATTGGGAATGTTCTCATATAACAAACCAGTTTGAGCATAAATCAAACCCAGTTCATGCACCCTAAAAATGGCTTGTTCCTCATTTTGCACTCCGGATGTAGAAACATCCTTCACTATATAAGGCAATAATGACTTAAGGAACCATTCAAGGAGGATTTCCTGCGATATAAAGGCTTTAATCAACCTCTTCCTTCTACGCCACTCTTGGATATGGTCTGAGATATGTGTGGCTTTATCCTATTGAAATGTCGACAAGAGTTCCGTACCAACGTCGTAACGCACTGGTAGCTGGAAGTGGTTAAGAAAATTCATCTCTAGGTCATCGAACAAAGAGAATGCCCCCCTAGGTAACTCTATATACCATTTCACAGCAGGCCCTGTAAGGGTGCGTTGAAGCATCCTTAAACGAATCGAATCCTGGTGTAAGGAATTTGAAGAGCACCATAGGTGAAAGGTAGTAACATGTTCGCTCAGATCCTCTCCCAGTTTGCCCTTGAATTTGGGTATGTTCGAGGGAAGCTTAGTAGGGACAGTCGGCCAAGTCGGGTCATGAGATATAGGATCATTCATCAATCTCGACAAGTCAAGAAGATTTAGCGTTGAGAGGAAAGGGAGCCTAGGATGAGCAGGTCGGTGCACCGCTCCCTAATAGTTTTGATTCACATAGGGATATTGAGCGTAACCACCATGGCCTTGGCCATAGTGCCCTCCTCCCGTTTGACCCATGTAGGGTGGCATGGAAGCACCATAGTGTGGTGTACCTTGACTATTCAGGGATACAAAGCCGTAATTTGGAGATTAGCGGGTTGTTGATACACGTACCCATAAGGTGAAGAACCATGTCCATATTGTGTCCCATAATAATGTCCATAGGTCATCGCAAGAGATGTCCCATGAGACACTCCGTAAGTAGGAATATACGCTCCAGGAGTAGGAATATACATTCCGGAAGTAGGAATATACGCTCCAAAAATAGTAACATGACCTCTAGAAGGATGAACACGACCTCCCAAAACAACGGGCGGTACTTGAACCTGAGACACAACTGGTCGAGTAACAGCAGTACGGACATGACTCGTAGCAACATTCCAGCCCGAAGGACCACGTGAATGAGGTGGAGGGTGAACATTCGAAGAACTAGGGACATAGGACGAAGGGACCTGTGAAATTATGTACGTGTTGTTCCCTATAGTCACTCATCTTGGATCTGGTATCCTAATAGGATCACTAACCCTAGGCCTAGCAGGAATATGTGATGTAGTTTCCACCACCGGGATGGAAGGTGCAATGTGACTTGTGCTCCCAAACATCTCCACATGGTAAGGAATGAGAGTGCCCCCAGGTGTAGTTTTATGCTCAAACTCATACTCGACATGAAATGCCAAATCATGTGTGGGAAAACCAGACATACCATAACTAGTGCTCGCGGGTTCAAAATGAGTCTCATCATCTTCCGGCATTCCATACCGGCAATACATAAATGGGGGATCAACACTAGAGTAAGTAGGTCTATCATGAAAAGTGCCTATCTCAAAAATTACAGGACCTAACTCAATCAAATCAGGTGAAGGATCATAGTTAGGAGTAAACCCCCCATATTCCACTTGAATGGGAGAGGGTGGTTCAGGAATACCTTCTTCATGGTCTCCCATCGTGTGTAAATCAATGTGCGAAGTAGTCCTCCTGGACTATCTATCTTTCTCTCCCAAAGGAGGAGAAGATGTAGAAGGCGGAAGTCATGCTAGACGATAAGAACGGTGAGGCGCCGCACCCGAATCCACAATGACTCAAAAAATGTAAAAATACTCTCTAACTACGCAAACCCTAGGCAATCTAACGTGCACAGAGCATACACCAATAAAATATAAAGCCAAACACAAGCAATCAAGGGTAGGATAAATGAGCTCCCGAATGAAGCCAGTATGTCTCGCCTAGGAGAGGCTTGAGACTCCCATACACAACAAGCAGAGGTACGTAACCAATTATTGTGGCCCTCAGCTTCAATGAATAAAGTGATTGTGTTGTCCGACCCCAACCTGGCCGAGACACCCGTAGAATAACCCCTGCAGAGTACCCCCTCAATATCCTAGGTAAGGAAACTAAGTTCACCTCAGTATAATCAATGCTCAGGAAGATAGTCACAGGAAGGATTGACTGTATCGGCAGGGTAGCAAAGCCTGAAACTCTCGAAAGAGCCCCCAGATACGAATACAATCCTAGAAATATCTCGAGTGCTACTCAGTTATGACTAGGGTTCATCCCAATCAATAACTGCTCACACTCCCTTGTGCTTAATTCCCTTTTGAGAAGAGGATCCTGAGAAACACTGGTTATACCAAGGAATTTCACACACTCACCTAGACAAACACATACATGTTGTTGTTTAGTGGTCTTGGAGAATTTACTCAAAATGAACTATTCCAAGACCCTAAAACCTAATCTTGTTGGTGAACCCTATCAAATAAAATAGTGTAGTTCATTTTAATTAAGCGTTGATTTTAATTGACTTTATTACTCAAAAGAGGCAGATGGTCATGCAACTAATGGCGTTATGACACAACATGAAGCAAAATGCACACCTAATAATCAATGCAAATGCATTGTGTCAATGAAATTAGGGTATGCTACTACGTGAAATGCACAATTGTCTTCGAATGATAAATGAAAGATTTCCTATATGAAATCCTAACTAATACTTCAAAGCAAATCTAGTGCAAGTATTATGCAAAATGCAAGATGCAATGCATAATGATAAGCAAATAATTTTGGATTTTTTAAAATAAAAATGAGATACTAAAGCAAAAGAATTGTTCTACAACCCCCAGACTCTACAAGCACAATCAAGCATCACTCAAGCAAAGTAATACGGTAAAATAAATCTAATGCACTAATCCCAAAACAAAAAATCAAAAATGCAATGACAAGAACATTCTTCAAAAAAGAAATTTTACCCTAAAAAAAATGTCTCTAGTCAGAAACAGAGGTGTATACAGACTCTAGCAGTATCAAAGGAGACTCAGCAATCATCCAAATTCACCCAGCAACAATCAATCTTCCTCTAGAAGGAAAAATTAAGGGCATACGCGACTGTTCGCAATAAACCTGCGTGTGTACGTGGAAATAGTAGTGAAACCCGTGTATATACATGACTGTGAGTTAAAAACTCGCGTACAGGAAGAAAGGTGCATAAAAATAAAGGCAAACAGACCAGCTAAGACAAACTTCACACCAATCAGACACTACCAGGAAAACATGCCCCCAGACCTGACATAGAAACAGAGAAAAAATAGCAATTCAAAGTCATTGAATGCCGATAGAAACCCCCAAAGGACAACTACTAGGAACTCCCCAATGGAGTCACCAATTCTGTTACAGAGAGAAATTCCTATGGCTTGGGGTACCACAACAGATAGCTTGACTCCAGAAATCAATCCTTTCCAATATGCAAGAGAAATCAAATATCTAACACCAAAGGATCAGACCTCATACCTTATTCTGAATGGTTGAAGTAGATCCTCGTTGAGCTTTCCAACTTCAGCTTGAATTGATGAATCACTTCCTCAACAACAAGTAAACAAGACAAGCATACTATATATTGGTGTTAGATCTACTCTATCATATATAATCAACAATGTATACGCATTTGAAATCATCCATGGATAAAATATTCATTCAAACATACATTATTGGACAGGAAAAGATATTTCTATTAATATAAAATCAGAGATTACAATGAATACAACCTCTGTCGGCACGTCTGCGAAACAGAGAAACTGAATCCCCCACTTGGGCCTCCACCACCTCAAACCTCCATCTCTTGATAGCAAGCTCACAAGAAAAAGGAAAGCTTGGGAAGAACACCAAAGTGCTCCAACGGACAAAGGGATGCAGACTCAAGCACAATTTCCGACAACAATGGACTATAGTTTCTTTGCTCTCAATTCTCTTATGCCTTCAATCTATCCAAAGGGTTCCTTATATAGCTTTTCAATGGGGTAATGAAAGGTCCAATCCTAGCAATCTCAAGGCATATGGAAGGCCAGGAGACAAGTGAGTCAGATCCATGTCAAGGAAAAATCCAAAAGGATTTGGATTTTGTACACATCCCGATGTACATGGTTTTAGGGGTCAAACCCGCGTATATACGCGATAAGGAGTTTAAAAGTCACGTATAGAAATTTTCACATGTTTTTAGGGATGGTATAGGAAACATCAAAGGACAAAAAATGGTCCAAGAGGTATAAGGAGTCTGCAGAGGGACAGGGGAAGGCCATACAAGTGTGATTCACCTGGTGTGGTAAAATCAGCTATAACACACCTTACCAACTAGGTCGACTGAATTCGATGGGTTTATTACTTAGTATTACTATGCACAGATAAGACACTACTTAACCTATCCCTCGACAGAGCGTATAACATCAATATAAGCTTTAACACACAGCTTATCTATCAACAGTGTGACTCATGCATAAGAGAACTCATTCATAAGAAAATACATAAACACTTATTCACAATATACATTCCTGCAACTTAAGCACATTCATCATATACATTCATGTGACATAAACATTCATCATCTACTCAGTGACACAGTATTTAAAGTGGAAACCAATCCGGGAAAAACCAAAAAGGTGTTCTTCATTTGGCATGAGAAATATATGGCACCTATTGTTTTCGCACTTTGCTGCAGAATATGTTCTATATCTTCTTCTCTTATCTCTACATATTCCTCTCTCCTCGCATGCTCTATATTCTTCTATCATTCAATATTCTTCTAATTTACCCTAATGTCAATCTGCACACTACCTAGATCGATTGCTCTTCTCTTCGACTCTACTATCGATCCACACACAGCCTGAATTGACTAACTCTTTGTACTGACACAACTAACTGAGTAGGAATTAAGAAACTAAGAAAGTAACTAACAGATGATAAGGTAAGTCCAAGTAATTAGCCTACATACCACTTGGGTTCTTCCTTTTATAGACTCTTTACATGTCGCATTCAATCGACTTCAGTAAGTTAGCCAACATATTGCCATTCCTATTCTAGTTACACTTGCTAGTAGGCACTATCGGCCGAAAATACAAAGATGTTTTTATTCCTTACAGCACGTGTGACTCTAGCTGACTTCATACCCATGATCTCTCAAGTTGTCCTTTCCATCCATTGCACCATTGCACACCTTTTTCTATCATGGTTCCTTCTTTCGCGGCTGATCTTGTCGCATCTATTCCTTCTGTCACGGTCTCTCTTCTATCGTGACTTCTCTTCTTATATGAATTATTGTCCTTTCACAGCTTCCTCTACGACTACTTCTTTTGTCTTAGGTCTTTATTTCTTATCGTATTTTGTCTTCCTCCATCGCATCTTCCTCTGTAGTTGCTACTTCTACCTTGTTCTTCCTTCCACAACTTCTTATGTCGCAAATTCTCCTCTGCCTTCATCTACTTCTGTCATAGCTTCTTCTCCATGTGACCTCTTTATCTTCAAAGAAGAATTCTAACTAAATTCTACCTATATTTTCCTAGGCCCCCAACACTCACTTGTGGCTCGTCCCGAGCCACTCTGTGATATTCCCCAACTTTTGCATTTGTGATGACTTTTCTTTGAAAATGTTGAAATATTTTCACTATCTCCTTCGTTTCTCATCGCACATCTTCTAATGCCTTCTGAAATTGTTCGACGAGGTCGGAACTGATGTGTTCCAATGTTATGATTCCTATGACCTCTATTGCTCGTTGCAGCGTATGATGTATAGGTTGAATGATGCATGTAATTATTTTTTCTTTGGCCTACTTCTCTGTGACTTTTTCAGTCCTCTGTTGTTGTTGAGTGCGTAGCACTACAACTTCATGTTGAAGTTTTTTCATTTCCACAGACTTATCCATTTTCTCTACTAAGGGTAACTTCGTCATTACATTCTCCAACTGGGTTTCTCCTGTCTCAAATGTGTGCATCTCCTCTGCGACTTTCTCCAATTCTGCATCGTCGATCAATGCTTCCCAAGACTGAGAAACTTGGTTAATGGCCTTGGAACATAGTGCTTCTACTTCTTCTATATTTTTTGCATCCTTTGTTGTTGCTTGTATTCTTTCATTGGTTTTGAAAAGTTATTGCTTTGGAGCAATAGGACCAATGAGAGGGAAAATTTCAACGACATCACCAATTATATCCTGGATTTCTTGGAAAGCTGAAGACGAAATCCCAAGTGCTTGTCTGGAGATTATTTTCTTTGACTTCTTCCTCCCCACAAGAAAAATATTTTCATCAACCCTTCTCTGTTTTCGATGAGATCTTCCATCTCATCTTCTTCCTTCAAGTAATCATCATCAAATATATCTTGTGATTCTTGTACAGTTGATGGCGATGTTGTAGGATTTCATTGTTGTTCGTCATTATCTAAACTTTGATTCACTCTCAGGGACTTTACCAATGGATACTTTGCATTCTGATGGATCTATCGGTGAGTGCATCCAATGGTTTAGGTGGAATATGGTCTGGTGGATGAATTTCAACCAATGCTTCTTCTTCTTCTTTCATCATTAGTGTTGAGACGGATTTGTTCTTGCATTTACCAAAATGTTTCTTTGTTGATGAACTAGGTGGGTCAGGTCGTAACCTTATTTCAAGGGTGACTGGAACTTGTCCAGTTTCCATACCATCCCTTACCTGTGGTGGAACATATATGACATTGTATTCCAAAATGAGCATGGGTGACACAGTCTCAATGGCAGCTTCTGCAACTGTACTTGTGCTAGAAATCGAAATAATCATGCTCTGTGAAAAACTTACTTCGGCTCTTGCAGTTGCAAACAACAATCTCTCTTCTCAAATACGGTGGAATGGAAAGAAACTTGGGCATAAATCTTGATAACATCTACCCGTTCATACAGTTAGTCTTTCACACACGTAGGCAATCAATGGAAAGGTATCTGTCATTTTTACGTCACATGGGTAATCGTCTGAATGATTACAAGGAATTTGCCACTCGCCTGTCATGTCAGTGCTAGTTTTGGTACAATGATGATCAAAGTCACCCAAAAATTACACCGCAAAAAGGTCCTAGCTTTTCAAATTAATGATGGCCAACTGTCATTTCTGCAAATCAAATTCATCTTGTGACAGCGTCACTATTTCTTGCGAAAAGTATTCTTCCTTCGACAGATTCCTTTTCCTACGACAGACGGTTTGTATTCTCCTTCATTTTTCCACTTGCGATAGACACAGATTCTATGAAAAATTTCCTCCATTTGTGACTTACTAGTACTTTGTGACAATATTTGTGTTTGAGACAACGGATTTCATGCGATTTAAACAAAACAAAAAATCTTTCTTTCTTTCTCTTTCTTTTCTTTTTCTTATTTTCTTTTTCTTTTTTCTTTTTTCTTTTTCTCTTTTTCTCTTTTCTTTTCTCTTTTTTTTCCATTCGACTGAGTCGCAACTATCCTAATAAGGCTTTAGCCGACTTCCATTTACCAGTCCTTTGACATGTGTTGCATCCAACTTTTTCAATTGCATTGTGCCTCCAGCAGTGATCTGAATTACAACATACAATCATAACCAGTGTGTTTTTAACTTACCCAGATGCTTGAAGAATTTTCTATCATACAGAAAAACAAGTCCTCCAACCTGAAATTGCTTGTTTTTTATGTGGCAATCATGCCATACTTTATGTCATTATTTCTCAACATTTTGATGATATCTTGCGACTAAACGTTCTTCTTCCAACTCTACTAGTTGCGACTGTCTTTCTTTGACAACACCAACATCTGTCATCTCTGTGATTGCAGCAATCCTCAAGTTGGGTACAATGTATTCCATTGGCCTGAAAGCTTCTTTCCCATATACCAAAAAAATGGAGTTAGGCCTATCAACCACTTACTGTTCATGCGATATTCCCATAGCATTGCATAAATTTTCTGATCCCAGTCGTCCCATTGGGCATTCCAAATCTTTGTCAACGCATTTTCCATAATTTTGTTAAAATGCTTCAACAACACCATTCACTTGAGGGTGATATGGCGTTGTCTTTATATGTTGGATCTAGAATTCCTCCATCAATTCCTCAATTAAATAGTTAGAAAAGTTTGTACATTAGTCGCTTATCAAAAATTTAGGGCAGCCAAAGCTCGTCACAACATTTTCAAACAAAAACCTCGCAACAATCACAACAATACAATATTTTACTAGCATTGATTCAGCCCATCTGGTTTGGTAGTCGATTGTGGTAATTATATATATTTCCGTTGTGCGCTTCCATGTCAGACTAATAGGACCCACAAAATCAACGGCCCATTTATCAAATGCCTACATAGTTATTTGTGGTACTAATGGAATTTCATTTCGTAGCCAAGGATTTCCTGTTCTCTAGAATACATCACAGTTGCGACAATATTCTCATGCATCTGCATGCATGGTAGGCCACCACAATCCTGCTTGCAATATCTTTTACATAGTGGCTCTTCCAACGTAATGGCCTCCTATGACACCAGAATGTGCTTCATTAAGTATCATCGATCGGTCATGTTCCAAGACGCAACGACAAAGAATCTCATCAAGGCCTATCTTATACAATTGTCCAGCAATCAACTGGAAGTATACAACTTGTCTGCCCAACTATTTCTTATGCGTAGTGGTCAATTCAGTTGGTGCATAACCCGTACTCAAAAATTGTAGGATGTCTCCATACCGATCATTGAACATTATTATTGCAAATAATTGTGCATCACGGAGCCTATCGTTGAGGTTACGAGGTTCCCCACTTTCGATCCTCGACAGATGGTTTGGTCTTGAATTTATTCAATCAATTTTAACAATTTCAAATTCTTGAAAAAGTAGAAGCCACTAACAAATATTCCTCCCCCAACACCGGCTTATTGACCAGGTATTTCAATGTCGAATTGTCTATGTACATTTTAAAATGTCCACACAATAAGTAGTGTCTGAATTTATGTGGAGTGTATACCATTGTTAACCCTTCTCTTTTTGTCATGGTATAGTTCTTATCTACTGTGGATAATTTCCTGATGGTGAAGGGTATAGGATGGTTAATCGACCGTCTCCAGGTTGCATTAGTACCACATCGAGCATGACAGACGATGCATCGACATGTAAATGGAATTCTTTATTCTAGTATGGAAATACAAGTATGGATGTTATAACCATCTTGTTATTCAACATGTCTAGACTCTCTTGGCAACTTTCTGTCCACTCGAACTTAACATCTTTCTTCAGAAACTTTTCCATCCAGGCAGTCACCTCTGCATATCCTTTGATAAATTTTATGTAGTATCATGTGTGTCACAATTTTGCACACAATTTCTTAACTATGGTCAATGGTGGTATGTCAAGGGTGATCGCAATTTTGGCAGGATCGACCAACATTCCATCACAACAGACCATGTGGCCCAACAGAATTCCAAACGGGTTACAAAAGATGCATTTATTTAAACTTAATTAAATTTGATACTGGCGACGGTGTTCCAGCATCATCTTGAGGCTCTCAATATGATCCTTAATGAGCACAAATATTGTCCAATAGTCAAAGTAGACTTCAAGAAATTTGTGAATAAAGTATTTAAAGGTGGTGACTATTATTCTGGAAAAAATAGCAAGAGCATTCTTGAGTCCAAAGGGCATTACCTTGTACTGGAAACACCCCCACTCCATCACAAAGCCTAGTCTTTTGTTGGTCTTCTGTTTCTATTATAATCTGATAGTAACCAGAGAAACCATTAGTGAATGAATAAATATATCAACCCCCAACACTTTCCAGTACCTCATCTGTAAATGGAGTCGGAAATGGGTCATGCAAACAAGCGTCGCTCAGTTTTCTCAGGTTGACGCAAATTCTTACTTCACCCATAGACTTTTTTCTTATACTACTATTGGGCTAATCCATTCTGATTATTCAATAGGTTCTATAATACCCGCGTTTAGCATTCGGTTTAGCTCTTCCTTGACTTTTTCTTTATACCGTGGACTCAATCGATATGGTCTATTCTTGACCAGTTTTGAGTCGAGCCTCAAAGGTATTTTCATTTATCCTAGGTCTCCGACAATTCCTTTCATCTCTAAAAATTTTGTAGGGAACAGATCCTAGAACCTGTGCAATAATTTTGTGATCTTCCCTACAGTCTCGTCATCCCAATAATCTCTGATATTGATAAATTTGGATTCTTCGGGGAGCCAATATTAACTTTCTTAAATTTTAATGGACTTGGGAATTGGTCTCTAGAGATACCAAATCCTTCCACTTCATGCATACCTTACGACTCAGGTATGTTTACGTTGAGTGGGTCATCATCATTGGGTTCTCTCGTCACATTGTAGCATTCCATCCACTGGTGGATTAGCATGCTACACAGATTGAAGTTTTCCATTACGATAGGGATATCTTCAAATATCTTCATTTTAATCACTTGCAATGCAACATCAATCGAAAGATGGTCATCTGTGAACTCAAAGGTATGTGTGAATCTAGTAGTTAATTCCTTCCTTTCAATAGTTCCTCGCTGCAGCTCAATTGATGTATACCAATTCCTTGGTATCATGTCCAGTTTATGTATGAAGTGATGGACCCATTCTTGTCACGGACATGCCTGCCATGTCTTGCAACAATACTCAATATGTTCGACAGGATCTGTCGATCATGTATACTTGTGACTAGTATAATTGATCTCTTCTCCAAATATTATCTCCATCAATATTCTACATTATGACCATTCAGAGATAGATTATTTATGTGTACCCTGCCATCTAGAAGGTGTATCTTTAGCACAAAGTCCAGGGCGAACAAGCGTTGATATTCCATAACTTTCTCTTCAAGCTCTATCAGAAAATATGGAAGGTTAGGTAAACCTTCATATGTAGATATCTCACTTGCCTCAGCTCCTGTCTGTCGTACATATCATGTAATTCTTGTGCATCTTCTCATGGATACTCCATGCATCGGATTCTTCCAATTTTCTAACGCTTCACCTGAATATGATGTACATGAACTAACACTCTGCCAACTCACCTTTCCATCAACTATTGGATTTATATATTTGTCTCCTTCATATGTGATATTATAGATATGGTCGAGATAGTCGCCTTGTCCTTCATTGTGTACTGGTTCAACATATCTCTGTCCTTCTAGCGAATCAATTGGCGCGACCACACTTATCTCGTAATATTCAAATGATAAGATTCTTTTCTTAAAATTTATGTTGGTATTGTTTTATATTTCTCATTCGATCCCCAAAAGTGCAGGATATGGGTTTGTATCATCGACAATGTCAATCACTTCAAAATCCATATATGTTCTCAAGATTTCTACCTCGATAAGCATCTGAGTCATTCGACCAATAGGTAGGACCTTTGACTGGTTTGTTAATCTGAGTTGAATGGGAGACCAATCCAGTCATAATTTTCTCATACTTTCCCATGTTTGTCTTGTCAAAATATTGACATCAAATCCCATGTTCAAAATGATACAGTCCATATCATAATCTCCTATAAATGCAGTCATTCTTAGCTCGCGGCCGGTCTTTAATATCTTTCTGGCATGGTTAACTCTTATGTCTAGTTTGTTGGTTCTGACTGGGCAGACCCAAGTTTACTTTACTGTACCAACAAAAACCCCTAGCTCACTGGCCCTTTCAGCGACAGACCACAGAGCGGCCTGAAGTCTCACCCGAAGTGATCTTAGATGGGGTGGCTAAAGACTCAGGTGTCTTCAACCGGGTTCTGTATCATCCTCGGGTCTCGTAACTCTTCTTAGCCAGCGGGGTCTCTCTGCGACGACGATCTCTCCTTCTAGATGGCGCTGATAGGGAGCAGACTCTTATCGCATCACAGCTTCTATGGCGATGCGCAAACTTACTCTTCTGCTGAGCTCCTTCCCTGCGATATCTCACACCGCAGCTCCCCTAGACGATGTGATATCGCCTTTCTACTCTGTAATATGTCCTATAATGAGGCTCAATACGCGTATCAACTCTCAAGGTCCTGTGACCTCCCTCCTGGGTCTAATAACTCTGTTAACCTTCACCAGGGTGTTAAACCACTTCACTCAGACCTCTACAGTTTAACACACTAACATCAACTACACTGAACTCGCGGAACTCATATACCGGAGTCACTTAGCGCTGTAACTGTCAACTATCATGAATCAAGCACCGATAAACTCATATATAGGCTACTTGATACATTCAACTTTCGGTTAACCTTCTATGTGCTATAAACTGAAGCATAACATACACACATTCATCAACTGATAAGCAACATTCATGTAACAGATAACAAATAGCAAACAGGTAAAACACAATCACATGAACAGTCGCACAACACACGGGTTTTACGTGGTTCACTTCCAGGGGGGAAGCTACGTCCACGGGAACTGGTTTTTATATTATATCTTGAGAGAGTAAACACAGTTCTGCTGCAACCTATTATGCAGCCTGAGATCTTCTGGGAAACTCCACACACACAACCGGGAGCCCTTCTCTCTTAGATCTCTTCTTCTTCTTATATTGCCTTCCTACAATATACTCTTCCTCTCTCTCTCAATCCCTGCGGATTGTTACATTCATGCTCAAGGAGCCAGCTACTGGTTATAGTAAGATAACTACAGACTGAATAACAAAACCAGAGCTTGACTCTCTCTCAATGTCTTACAATACCACTGACTATGCTAGCTAATTGTCTGAATAGCTACCTGACTGTCTAACCTTTTACAAAACAAAATACATGCTTATATAGGCGGCCTGAAGGTCTCACCCTGTTACAACACTATGGGCCTTTCCCAATAGTAACCCAAAAACCCTAACTATGACAGTCGGCGCATCTGTACCGTGGGCTGCCTCTTACCGTCACACCACAGCTTCCTGCAGTCTTCCACACTTCCCGGCACTGATCGTGGGTATGGGCATTGCTTCCTCTACAATCCTCTTCTATCCTTTGTCTTCAATATCTCGGCCCATTGCTCCTTTTCCTTTATGAGGGTAGCTGAGCCCTCTTGTCTTCGCCGCTGCCTTAAGTGCAGTGGTTGCGCTCTCTCTTCTCGGTCGCTCGGGTACTGTTTCCTTTGACATCTCTTCGTGGGTTTATTCTAATAGAGTTGTCAATTTTGTGACATCATCTTTATCATGTATTAGCGATAAGAAACTTTTGAAAAAAACTTTAAGTTTACTAACCTTTCCTGTCAGCTTCTTTCGAAATACCTGATCGAATCTTTCAGGAATCCCCCTTACTTGTCCTCTTAGTAATATAGGAGAACACATCGACGCTTGATTATGGTAGACGAATTATGGTCGCGCATCCAAGAATACTTTGTTTTCTCTCTGGACATCAAACGGTACTTTCTTTTGTGTAGTTGTTCGAACCTGTGATTGGTCATGTTGTGCATTTTGGTGTGCTCCAGTCGCAGCACCTCCTCTTGTAACAACAACAATATTTGATTCTCTCAGCTCATCAAAAATAATCTGGATGTTCTAGTTGGGATTCAGATTTTGATTCTACGGGGGAATTGGATTTCCCAAATTCTTGGCATGCCACTTAGAAATCAGTTGAGGATATTCCTCGAGAGTGTGATCGACAAATTTACAATACAACATGACTTCATAGGACTCACACAGTCCCGAGCAAAATGTCGTGGTTGTCCACAATTATAGAATATGATTTGGCCTCTTCTACGACCAAATCCTCCTCCTCCTTGTTGTTGTTGTCCTCGGCCCCGAAAATTTCCACCCCCCTAGGTTGAGGATAGTGTTGTTGCAGTGGATACTGGTTTTGTTGATATTGGGGTTGAGGATACGGATGTTTTTTATATTGGAATGGTGGATATTGAGCGAGTGGGTATTGAGTTTTCACTTTCTCAGCTTGCATATGCTCTTCATTCTTCATCAAATAGGTATCCACCATTTTCTCTTGCATCAACTCGAAATCTCTACAGTCTTTCTTGTCATGGCCTACGAATTTACAAAATTTATAGTACATACTAGTTGGTGTAGTTACAATCTTCTGCAAATACAAGAACTCTTCCAACTGATGGCCTCGAGTTTGACATATTCTACACCAAGGCATCCCTTGTGTATTTATCGGGTTTGGCACTCCTACTACAACATAGTTCATGAGCGCCAGAAAATTATCCGTATGGGGTCCCTCAGTTATGCATCTGGTACACCATATTTCTTCTTGGATATATTTCCCTTTCTTAATTTCTCGGAGTTGCAGCGTAAGGTTGGCTAGTTGCGAATAAATCTGTATCATTCTTGCACCTGTCTCTCCAATCGGTGTGGATTCTAACTTCATTACTATCTCCAGAGCTTCAGTCTACGACACAATATTTTGTTGGATCAACGGAATTAGAATGAGAGGAAATAGCGTTGCATTCCACCATTCCTTATGATGTACGTCTGACATCTGAAAGTTGACTTTGGCCATCAATGTCTTAAATATCTGGTGGAAGACCCGAATAGACTCCGTAGGTAACTGCTTGATTTATTTAATTTTTGTGATCTGCTGCGACTCATGTTTCGGCTTTCTGAACTCGTTTATTAATACCACTCGAATTTGGTCAAGTATTTTCTGCGCGACTCCCACTGGAACTATAGAGAACTTCATGTACCATTCCAGTGCACGACCTGTTATGGTTGTGATCATCTGCACTTTTTTTATCACTTCATCTTGGATCTGTCACACAGTCCATAAGGCTTCACATAGAAACCAATGTTGCTCTAGGTCTTCTAACCCATTTCCATTAAATATTGGTAACTTAATATCATTTTCAGCCATTATATTGACTCCTATTACGCTTGGACAAAAAGTGTTTCTAGCAGGACTTCCCTATCAACTATTTACACTAATATTGTTAGTTGTATTTACAAATCGACTAGGAGACGATTTTTTGGATCTTACCTCCGGAGACGTACATGGGATCGTAGGCGTTTGGTACTCGTACTCTAGATCCGGAGCTTCCGCTTCTTCTTTTCTTTCAGATATAGGATGATATTCCTCTTCTTTGTCGCAAGAACCTTCTTCAAAATGTGACATCAACATGTAGTCTTCTCCTTTGTTCATATTGCAACTTCCTCTTCTTATCACAATTTTTCTTCTTTTTCCCGACCGAAATCTCCTTCCGCTTCTTAGACGTCCACCTTTTAGTTCAGTTTTTATACCAGCAGGGAACATCTCAACTTAGTTTGCTCCATTTTTCATGCACTACTTCTGCAACGTATCCCAAATTTCTATGCACGGTCCTTCTAACTGTCAGAATCCATTCTCAAGATTCCTTTTTCACATACAAGCATCTTTATCCAAGTTTTCAAATATGTCAAGTACTTTACTTATGGTCCTTGGAATAATTTTCTTTCCACCTCAGTATATTAGGTTATTATGTCAACAAGAAACTCAGTAATGTATCCCTCCAAAATACTCTCTACCCAAAAATTGACAGCCCTCGACAAAAGGCTTCTTATAATACTCTTCAGTCGTTGAATCAGCTGAGGATTCCACTCTGTTGGTACTCCTCCTTGGAAATTTTTCCGTTGGGTTGCTAACTTCGACAACCATTCATACAACACAATAGGGAACTCAGAAAATAAAATCTCGTGAATATCAGTATAAAGGTATCGCTTCAACCACGTCGTCGAATTCAATCATGTTCCTTTAGTTTCTTCTCGTGCAAACTCCAATGCTTTAAAATCCACCCAGTCTTGAATTTCTAGCTTCATCGAATGCCAAAACATATCCCTCACCAAAATTATTCATGGTACCAGCAACGGAACCATTTGTTGGTGTTTGTCCTTTCAAGCCAGGTTCAGACCCTCCTTTGCGCATAACAAAGCCCAATATATCGTCCCAACATAGCAATGCTCAGTCGACAGCACCTGCGACGCAGATGCAGTCTCACCCAAGATATTTCTTATGAGTAACTTCCAGAACTAGGTTTCTTCAGTTGGCTAGGGATTTCTTCTCCCTTGGAACCTTACCAACTAGGTCGACCAAAGCCAGTGGCTGTATTACTTATTCTTACTATGCACAGATAAGACACTACTTAACTTATCCGTCGAAAAAGAGGATAATAACAATATAAGCCTTAACACACATGTTATCTATCAACAGTGCGCCTCATGCATAAGATAACTCATTCATAAGAAAATGCATTCCTGTGACTTAATCACATTCATCATATGCATTCATGCAACATAAACATATTCATCATCTACTCAATGACACAGTATTTAACGTGGAAACCCATCTAGTAAAAACCGCAAAGGTACTCTTCATTTGGAATGAGAAATATATGGCACCTTTTTTCTATGCACTCAGCTGCAGACTCTATTCTATATATTCTTATCTTATCTATAGAGACTCTTCTCTCCTCTCATGCTCTCTATTCTTCTGTCGTTCAATCTTCTTCTACTTTACTCTATTGTCGATCCGCACACATCCTGGATCGACTAACTCTTCTTACAGACACAATTGACTGACTAAGAATTAAGCAACTAAGAAAGTAACTAAAGTATGATGAGGTAACTCCAAGTAAGTAACCCGCATACAGCTTGGGTTCTTCCTTTTATAGACTCTTTACACGTTGCATTCAGTCGACTTCATTTTATTAGCCAACAGGTTGTCATTTCTATTCTAGTCACACTTGTTAGTAGGAACTATTGGCCCAAAATACAAAGATGCTTTTCTTCCTTACAGCATGTGTGACTCTAGTTGAATTCATTCCCATAATCCCTTGAGTTGTCATTTCAAACCATTGCGCCATTGCACCCCTTTCCTATTGTGGCTCCTTCTGTCACGACTAATTTAGTCGCATCCTTTCCTTCTGTCGTGACCTCTCTTCTGTTGTGACTTTTCTTCTTTTACGAACTCTTCTCCTATCGCAAACTCCTTTGCGAAGACTTCTTCTGTCCCTCTTTCTTTCTTATCTGCTTTTGTCTTCCTCCATCGCTGCTTCTTCTACCTTTTTCTTCCTTCCACAGCTACTTCCATCGCATATTTTCTTCTGCCTTCATTTTCTTATGCCGCATCTTCTTCTCCCTATGACCAAACTCTTTATCTTTCAAGTAGAATTCTAACTAAATTCTGCCTATCTTTTTCTAGGGCCAACGAAATCCACAAAGTAGTTAGGACACAAATGATTTTGGTTAAGTGAAAGGACATATATCTAGATGAGGCAATTTGGATTTCTAAGATGGATATGGGTCATTTTGTGTGGTCATCGTTATAATTTTCTTTGTTAGTTTCATGAGCACAATGTTTATTCTCCATGAAGGATTCAAGCATCCCATTGAAGGAACAAGGCATGTGACTTCAATAAGAAGACAACACCAATATATCATTTCTAAAGGAAAATCCCCTTAAGGTGTTAACATTAACATCAATAGTTGTCCCAAGAGATGATAGCAATGAATTCTTCTTGAAATTTTTTGTTTAACATGTTTAACTCACATCATACTAGTGATACTATGCAAGAAAATTTGTATTATAAAATATTATTGTCTTAATCATATTTGAATCATTGTTCTCCTTTATGCATAAGCTTAATATAGAAGACATAAATGCTACAAGTGTTTAAATGAGTCCCTACATAAACATATAACTCCATGAATATGAAAACATTAAATATTTTCAAGCTCTAACATTTCTTATAACAAAACAAGTTCATTATTTCTTTTAATTGAGTGTTGAACTGAAAAATGTTGTTGTTTATTAATTTATCAACAAACAATAACTCTAGTATTATTTGTAAAACATTTGATGTTAAAAATGCCTCTCGGTGAGAATACAATCAACACATAAAATTTGACAAATATTTCTTAAATAAAGTGACAAATCCCTTCTCATTTTCAATCATAGAAGAAGCATCATCTACAGAAATAGCTATCATTTTTAATTTGGAATTATGCTTTCAAATTTTAACACTAACTACTACCACATAAATTATTTTCTATGCTTAAAAAACGTTGGCGCCACGTTCCAGCGTGGGATTTCCTATGCGTTTCACGACATTAAACATATTGTTGAACCGTACCTTGACAACATCCCTGCTCATTCACAGCGACGGGAGGACCACCCTAGTCATCTTAGAGCCATATTCTTGAGATGTCGTCATTATAATATACGGCTCAATCCTCATAAATGTGTTTTTTGCGTTGAGATGGGACGTCTGCTTGGCTTTGTGGTATCCAAAGATGGCATCCGGATCGATCCTTTGAATATTTCCGCCATCATTAATCTACCAGCCCTGACCACCATCCTTGAACTCCAAATTTTACAGGGGAAGGCAAACTTTCTCCGTCGTTTCGTGTGCAATTTCACTGAGAAAATGCACGGTTATATGCGTCTCCTCAAGAAGAACACTCCATTCTTCTAGGATGACCAGGCCCAACGCGCCTTTGATAGTCTTAAGCATGCTCTAACTCATTCACCCGTGATACACCCCCCGGACTATTCAAAGGATTTTCTCTTGTATATTGCTGCCTCTGCTACTACCATCGCCATGGTTTTAGTGCAGGACAATCTCCACAGTCAGGAGCATGTGATTTATTATACGCCAATAAGAATCTTATCGATTCTGAAACCCATTATTCACATGTGGAGAAGCTAGCTTTGGCCACGGTCATTGCCGTGCAAAAATTTCATCACTACATTTTGCTTCGCACTACCACCGTATTGGCAGACCAGAACCCGATGTACTACATTCTGACTCGTCAGGTACTCAGGGGCAAGTACTCCCATTGGATCGTTATCCTTCAGGAGTTCGATCTCAAGTTTGCCAAGGCTACATCAAAGAAATTCTTGGTTTTTGCCGAGCTTATATGTGACCTTCCCTGTGCTACCACAGAATCTGAGCCCAGCGATTCATTTCTGGATGAATTCATGTTCCTTATTAGCACTACTGATCCTTGGTATGGAGATTTTTTGATTTATCTCCAGACCCAACATTTTCAGCCACATCTATCCCGCGATGATCGCCGCCGCATCCGGCACCACGCGAAATACTATCTTATCTTGCATGATACCTTGTATAGATGTGGGATTGATTTTGTTCTTCGGCGATACCTCACCCATGAGGAGGCCGAACATGTGTTGAATGATTGCCACTCCGGAGCATGTGGCGTTCATTTATCTGGGATGGCTACATCCTAGAAAACCCTTCGCGCTAGCTATTTCTGGCCTTCTGTCTTCAAAGATTGTCATGAGGCTGTTAAGAAATGCCCACCATGTCAACATTTTTATCCTAAAAAGCGCATCCATCCTGCTCCGCTCCACCTTGTCATTACCGTTGGCCCTTTTGCCAAATGGGGGATTGACTTCATGCATTGTAAGCCTACCTCAGCTGGGGGGCATGGTTACATCATAGTAGCCGTGGATTATTTCACAAAATGGGTTGACGCCATGCCTACATATGCAGAAGATGGAAATACTGCTACTCTCTTCTTGTTCAATCACATCATAGCTAGATTTGGAGTTCCGTATTCCATCGTCACTAATCACAGATCTCATTTCCGTAATCACATGATGGAGGAATTGAGTGCCAAGCTAGGTTTTTGCCATGAAAACTCTACGCTGTATTATCCGCAAGCTAATGGTCAGGTAGAGGCCATTAACAAATTTTTGAAAACTATGCTTTGTCGGATGGTTGGAGATCATAAATCCAATTGGCATCTCGTTCTTTTTTCCGCTCTTTGGGCTTATCGGACTTCCGTGAAAACTGCTACTGGTTTCACACCATTCCAGCTTGTCTATGGACTTGAAGCTGTCTTACCTATCCAATGTCATATTCCATCTTTACAACTCGCCGTCGAACTTCTCCCGGACACTTCCGCAGAGGAAGCAATATTCTTGTACTTGAATAACCTTGATGAGACTCGTAGAGATGTTGCCTTAGCTAATGAGGCACATAAGAAACACGCCAAGGCGCAGTACGATAAATCCATCCAACCTCGTGTCTTCAATGAGGGTGACCTAGTTTTGACTTATGAGTAGAGATATGACAAGCTAGGAAAGGGTAAGTTCGAGTCTATGTGGTATGGACCTTTCGTTATTTCCAAGGTGTTAGAGAAAGGATCCTATGAGTTGGTAGATTATGATGGGATCCCTTTGGAGCAACCTCGCAATGGGTTGTACCTGAAAAGGTACTATGCCTAGGTCTTCTTGGATGGTATCTTTTATATATGTATATTGATTGACTTTCAGTGTCTTTTTAGTATTTTCAAGATGGTTTTGAGTTCTGGTGTCTGCATCTGTTTATACCATGTTTTGGTCATGCAGATGGCTTTCTACGGCTTCGCTGATGGTGCTTGCCACCACACCTTGAATCTAGCCTCGGTTGCTTAGGTTCTCCATTCCCCAACTGAAGATTTGGTCATTTCAGGAGCGGTTTGCTTAGGTCCCACTACTAATAACATCGTCAAGTATGAAGCAGTCATCGATCTTCTAACTGAAGTTGCCTCCCAGGATGTCCGTGATCTAGTAGTTTTGATGAACTCTCAGCTCTTGGTTTTTCATTTAAACCATATTTACACCATTAGGAACCCGGTGCTCCTCCGCCTCTTTCGAAGGGTACGTTTGTTAGAAAGGTAATTTGGAACCATTACATATAGGCATATCCCTAGGGAACATAATGTAGTTGTTGATTCATTGGCTAATTACATCCTAGATTGGCATATTGCCCATTCATGACGTTAATCGAACATGGTACATTATAAATAACATTTAAAAGACACATAGAACTCATAGAAAATGCATGTAAAAGTATATATATATATATATATATACGAAAATTTTACAAAAAATAGGTCCCGAGACCTCATCTAAACCACATAGGCTTTCAGGAAAAATCATCATACAAAATACTGAAGCTATCAGCTTTCAGTATACATGTCTCATCCACTAGTGGTGCTCGTGATAGCACATCACTGCTCGAGCCACCTGGCATAGCAGCCTATTGAATCTGCCCGGTACCCCCGCCATATATCTCTGAATATCTAGTAAGGAGATCATCTATGTCAGCATCTAGGATATCCAGAGTCAACCTCTCAAGGTTCTCTTCCATCTCCCCGGTGATATCGTCACCCTGTGGCACGAAGCAACCTCCGGCTCGCCTGTCTAATGGAGATGATCCTCCAGGCCTCGCTGCTCCAACATCTGCATGAAGACAAACAGCTCTCGTCACTTATCATAAAAAATATAAAACATAAAAACATTTTCCATCTTTTGGGTTTCTTATTTCTTACCAATGTCTCCCCACTGCCCTCCAGGCGGGAGTGGTAGGTCAGGATCACCTGTAAAATCTGTGTCTGCATAGGCATAGTCCTCAACCATGAGCATCTGATCCCACAACCATCTGAATAACGCGTCACTGAACTTCACTCTGCCCCTACCTGCTCCTGTGCGAGCCATGATCTGAACCCACCTTAGCATGCGGGGGTCCCGTGCTCTCAGACTCCGAAAAGTCACCTGGGGCCTCATCTAGGGGACCCGCTCAAAGATGAAACAAGCTAAGATGGAACCAAATCCAAATTGCTTCAGCTCTCCCTGCCGACATTTAGTCAGTTGATCCTTGAAGATCGAAAGCAATGCTTCCTCCCAGTTGAACACCATAAGTGCCATTGCCTCTAGGGCATACAGCATATGTGCCCTGGAAGCCTGATGTACACCCTGGCTCCCTACCACCCTCTGCATGGTGAACAGAACAATCCGTAGAGCCCTGTCTGTCACTGCCCTGATGGGGATTTTCTTCCTCGATGTACCTGTACCTGGTACGCAGTGTCGATCTATAATCTCTCCGGTGGTAATGTCCCCACCACGAGTGTTGATGTATTTGTAACTTCGGAATGTATTCATTTATGTATCTTATGTATTGTAACCCAATGTTTATACCGGGATGTATCTATTATGTATTTGAGTCATGTTGTCATGCCCCGATGTTCCGATCGGGAGGATGAATAATGTAAACAAGTCATGTCAAGTCATTGTTAAAATCCCCACGGTTTAGGGGCACTAGGGTTATTAGACACTCCTAGAGATGTCGGCTCTAGTAAGTAATTGTTAAGTGAGGCCGACATGATTGAGTGCACTTAAGTGAACGAAAGAATATAAATAGAGAGTGAGCCTCTCTATTTATAATACACATCACTCACTCACTCAAGTGTAGCGCATTAGTGAGGAAGGAAATACACTGGGGCTAGACAAGAAGAAGACTACTGCTGTCGGGAGTGCATCTTACTGTTTTGGGGTTTTACATCTTTTGCTGATTCTATCTCTGAGGAAGTTGCAGGGTTTTCTCCATTTATGGTTTCCCCGATCAAAGACATTGTGTTCATTGTCTCTTGTGTTTGATTGGTGTACTTGTTATTCTCTCAGTAAAGATCCTAACATAATGCTAGCTTAATGTTGAAAAACTAACATGGTATTAGAGCTAACCTGAGAAGAAGACATTGTGCAGCTGCGGGAACTAGGGATTCCTAGTTTGTGGATCTTCCTCCATAGATTTTCAGCAAAAATAAGGTGGAACAACTCTCCTCCTTAGGGCGCATCTTTCTGTCGAAACAGAATCCAATTCTGAGGTTTTTCAGTTTTGGACCTGTCACTATGGTCGGAAATTAGGGCTTTTTACAGAAGAGGAATTTTTCAGTGAGCCCAGGCCTGGATTGATCTCCTCCCCAAAATCGAAGTTAGGGGAAAATTTCAAGGCATTTGGGTGGAAAAAACTCTGGAAAAGCAAAACCCTAATTTGCTCCTGAACCAGCTCTGCAGGATTTCAGCTCAAGTTTCAAATCCGACATCTTGGACCCGGTAAGATCTAAAATCTTTTGTATTTCCATTTGAGGTTCTCATTTAAAGATGTCTCATCATACCAAGCTTGATGAAAAGCTTGAGAGAGCTGAAAATTTCCGAGCTTGGAAGTATAAGATCTCGTTGGTCCTGGAAGAGAATGAATTAGACTCCTACATCCATGAGGAGGTTCTAGTTCCAGAGGGAGATGAGGCAAAGGCCTTACATAAGAAGAATATGGTTATGCAAAAGAGGATCATTGCTGATTCTATTAAGGATCACATTGTCCCACAGGTGTCCTCTCTCAAGACACCTAAAGCTATGTTTGATGCCCTAACCAAAATGTTTGAAGGGAAGAACATCAATCGGAAGATGACCCTGAGGAACCAACTGAAGAATGTGAAGATTCAGAATGCAAAAACTATCTAGTCTTACTTCACAAGGGTTTCTCAGTTCAAGGAACAATTAGAAGCTGTTGATGAAGAAGTGGAAAATGCAGAGATTGTGATGACTACCTTGAATGGCCTTCCTAGGTCATGGGATGCTTTCATTCAAGGAATCTGTGCTAGAAAGAAGTTAGTCGAGTTCAGCAGACTATGGGAAGAGTGCTCTCAAGAAGAAGCTTGGATAGCAGCTCAAGAAGAAAAGATGGGAAGTGAAGACCAAGCTCTTACAGTACGCTCCAAGTCTCACTCCAAGTCAAGCAAAAGAAGGCCTCATGGCTCTAGAGGTAAGAACTCTCACAGAGATCATTCTAGAAGAGATGTATCTAGGATCACATGCTATACTTGTGATGAAGCAGAACACTATGCAAGGAATTGTCCTAACAAATAGAAGATAGTAAAGAAGAGCAACAAAAGAAGACATCGTGCTCATGCTGCAGAGGATGATGAACCATCCAGAAAGAGATCCAGATATGAAAGTGAAGATTCTTCAAGCGAGGATGAATATGTTCTGATATCAGCCCTCACAGGTAACATTACTCATGGTAGTGATGATTAGCTTATAGACAGTGGGGCTTCTAAACATATGACTGGATTCAAGGAATCCTTTGTAAGACTGTCATAACATGAATCACCTCACAAGGTGAAGCTAGGAGATGACTACCAATATCCAATAAAAGGTAGTGGGGAATCCTCATATAAGTTAGACTCTGGAAAATCTCTAACAATGAAAGAAGTATTGTTTGTGCCAGGACTCAAGAAGAACCTTCTCTCCATATCAGCATTGGATGCAAAAGGAATGCGGGTTGCATTCATAGATGGTCAAGTCATCATGTGGCCAAAAGGAAAGACTATCGATGATGCGGTAGTAATTGGAGAACAAGAAGGAGGATTATACAAATTGAAGGGCCATCCAGAACAAGCTTTGGTCCATGACACAGTAGATCCAAGTGAACTTTGGCATAGAAGACTTGCACATGTGCATTACAGAGCACTACCTATTGCAAGCAAAGCTGTCAACGGTCTTCCAGAAATTCAAGCTAAACATGATGGGGTCTACAAAGGATGTGCGAAAGGAAAGAATACAAAGAAAACATTCCAAGCAGTGAAAGCAAAGCAAAAGGAATCTTGGAAATCATCCACTCCGATGTATGCGGTCCTATGTCATCAAACTCTCTAAGCGGGTATGCATATTATGTTTCTTTTATTGGTGACTTTTCTAGGAAGACATGGGTTTACTTTATGAAGAACAAAGATGAAGTATTCAGCAAGTTTAAAGAATTCAAAGCCTTGATCGAAAACCATACTGAAAAGAAGATCAAGACCATTCGATCAGATAATGGTGGAGAATTCACTTCGAATGAATTCAAAGAGCTATGCAAAGAATCAGGGATTAAGAGGGAGTTGTCCACTCCTTATAATCCACAACAAAATGGGGTTGCGAAACGGAAGAATAAAACTATCATGGAAGCTGCAAGAGCTATGCTTCATGATCAAGATCTACCTATGCATCTTTGGGCAGAAGCTTGTAGAACAGCAGTGTATGTATAGAACCGTACTCCACATAGAGTACTCGAGAACAAGACTCCTGAAGAAGTCTTCTCCGACATGAAACCAGAAGTCAGCCATCTCAGAATATTCGGTTGTCCTGTGTACATCCACATTCCAAAAGAGAAGAGGACTAAATTAGATCCTTCAGGAAAGAAGGGCATATTTGTGGAATACTCTGAAAGCTCGAAGGCTTACAGAATATATTTCCCAGGATATAAGAAGATTGACATCAGCAGGGATGTGACAGTTGATGAAGACACAGCTTACAACAAATCCAGGAAGAGACCTGCTGAAGAACATGAAGAAGCATAAGCACCCAGAATTCATGATACAACCATGAATGAAGAAACTCGAGAAGAAGATCAAGAATTTGAAAAACCACAAAGACCTGTAGATCCACCTCTGGAGAAGAATCCTCATAAGAGGAAACCTGCTTGGGTACGAGAACTTATCCAAGGTGCGGAAAGATATGGGGCTCCAGAAGAGAATCACGGAGAAAGAAAGAGGACCAGATCCAATTCCAGGTATGTAGCTTTACTATGTGATTTCATTGATAAAGAACCTTCCAGTTATGAAGAAGTGGCAGAACAGAAAGAATGGAAAGATGCTATGATCGAAGAGTATCAGTCGATCATGAAGAATGATGTTTGGGATGTTGTCCCAAGACCAAACAGGAAGTCAGTTGTAACTTCCAAATGGATCTACAAGATCAAGCATGCTGCAGACGGTAGCATTGAAAAATATAAGGCAAGATTTGTAGCTCGAGGTTTCTCTCAGAAAGAGGGAATAGACTATGAAGAGACCTTTGCACCTGTAGCCAGATACACTTCCATCAGATCAGTACTTGCTCTGGCTGCAGTGATGAAATGGAAGATACACCAGATGGATGTCAAGACTACCTTCTTAAATGGTGTAGTAGAAGAGGAAGTGTATGTAGAACAGCCACTCGGTTTTGAGACACATGACAGAGAGTCTCATGTATGTAGATTGAAGAAATCCCTGTACGGTTTGAAACAGGCACCCAGGACATGGTACGGCAGAATTGATAGCTTTCTGTCCAGTTTGGACTTTACCAAGAGTAAAGCAAATTCCAACCTTTACTACAAGGTTGAAGATGGAAACCCAGTGATGCTTCTACTATATGTAGATGATCTATTTGTGACAGGTACAGATGGGTTGATTGTTGATACAAAGAGAAAGCTTGCTGCCGAGTACGAAATGATGGACTTGGGTATGATGCATTACTTTCTAGGTATGGAGGTGTGGCAGAGTACAGATGGAATCTTCCTTGGACAAGGGAAGTATGCAGTAGAGATCCTGAAGAGGTTTGGGATGATGGACTGCAAGACTATGGCCACACCCATGGCATCGAACCTGAAGCTATTGAGTGATACTTCATCAGAGTCGGTTGATGCTATGATGTATCGTCAGATGATTGGGTCATTAATGTACCTGACAAACACGAGACCAGACATTTGCTTTGATGTGAACACCTTGAGCCAGTACTTGACAGATCCGAGAAGTGTTCACTTGACTGCTGTAAAGCATATTCTGAGGTACCTAAAGGGTACAGTTGATTATGGGCTCAAGTATGATGTGAATCAAAAGATTAACCTAGAGGGTTATGTTGATTCAGATTGGGCAGGCAGTGCCATCGACAGGAAGAGTACTTCAGGATGTTGCTTCAGTATGGGATCAGGTGTGATCTCTTGGTTTAGCAGGAAGCAATCCTGTGTGACACTGAGTACAGCTGAAGCAGAGTATGTCGCAGCTTGTTCAGCTAGTTGTGAGGCAGCATGGTTGCGGAAGCTACTGTCTGATTTATTTGATCTCCAGTTGGATGCTACTTGTATACATTGTGACAACCAGAGTTGCATAAAGTTGTCAGAGAATCCAGTGTTCCATGACAAGTCAAAGCATATAGAGATCAAGTATCACTATATCAGGGATATGGTGCAGAGAGGAGCAGTGAAGCTCCAGTATGTTGCGACGGAGGAACAGATAGCTGATGTATTGACGAAGCCATTGGCTAGACTGAAGTTCAAGTACTTCAGGGAGAAGCTTGGTGTTCTCTAGATCAAGGTTTCCTCCAAGAGAAAGTGATGAGTCCCAAAGCCATTATGACGAGGAGGTCAGATGTAAGGGCTGAGCCATTCTGTCATGGTGAGAGGATTCAGTTCCTTCCATGTCAGATATGAATGCTAAAGATCCAAATCCATTCTGACGAGCAGGTCAGATGTAAGGGCTGAGCCATTCTGTCATGGTGAGAGGATTCAGTTCCTTCCATGTCAGATATGAGTGCTGGCCATTCTGCCGAGTAGGGCAGATGTAAGGGCAACTGCCACTCTCCGAGAGAGTGGAGGCACCTGGTCAGTTACCAGGTAGCTCATTCTGGGACTGAGGGCCTTTCTGACGAGGGTGGAGGATTTGGTTCCTTCCAGGTCAGATGTGAGTGCATGCCATTCCGTCATGGTGAGATGATTAAGCTCCTTCCATGGCCGATGTAAGTGCAGGCCATTCCGTCATGGTGGGAGGATTAAGTTCCTTCCATGGCCGATGTAAGTGCGGGCCATTCTTTCATGGTGAGAGGATTAAGTTCCTTCCATGTCAGATGTAAGGGCAGGCCATTCTATCTTGGTGAGAGGATTCAGTTCCTTCCATGATAGATGTGAGTGCGGGGCCTTTCTGATGTGATTGTAGTTTACTACATGATCAGATGTGAGTGTTGGGCATGCCTTTCTGACGAGTAGGTCAGATATAAGTGCTGGGCGAAGACCTACCTGTTGGATAGGCCTACAACCAGCATGAAAGAATGCTAGCTCTGTATAACTTCCTATGACGAGATAGCACACACATGATGATGACCAAGTGAGATCCAAATCGAGCTATGATCTAGATCCAGTTATGATGACTCCGAGAGATCCAGATCGAGTGATGATCCAGATCCAGCAGTGATGATCCAGATTGAGAGATGATCCAGATCCAGATCCAGATCGAGTGATGATCCAGATCCGATCCAGTGATGATGATCCAGATCGAGAGATGATCCAGATCCAGTGATGATGTTCCATGATGATCAAGAGATGATCTAGACTTGAAGGATGGCGATGACTTGAAGACTCAGAAGACTCGAGATGCAGATGACGAGATGATCCAGTTGATACAGAGAAGAAGACCAGTGCTGAAAATTGTGTCGAAAGAATACCTTCCTAGTTAAGAGGGAGTGTTGATGTATTTCTAACTTCGGAATGTATTCATTTATGTATCTTATGTATTGTAACCCGATGTTTATTCCGGGATGTATCTATTATGTATTTGAGTCATGTTGGCATGCCCCGATGTTCCAATCGGGAGGATTAATAATGTAAACAAGTCATGTCAAGTCATTGTTAAAGTCCCCATAGTTTAGGGGCACTAGGGTTATTAGACACTCCTAAAGATGTCGGCTCTAGTAAGTAATTGTTAAGTGAGGCCGACATGATTGAGTGCACTTCACGTGAACAAAAGAATATAAATAAAGAGTGAGCCTCTCTATTTATAATACACGTCACTCACTCACTCAAGTGTAGCGCATTAGTGAGGAAGGAAAGACACTAGGGCTAGACAAGAAGAAAACTACTGCTGTCGGGAGTGCATCTTACTATTTTGGGGTTTTACATCTTGTGCTGATTCTATCTCTGAGGAAGTTGCGGGGTTTTCTCCATTTATGGTTTCCCCAATCAAAAACATTGTGTTCATTGTCTCTTGTGTTTGATTGTTGTACTTGTTATTCTCTTAGTAAAAATCCTAACATAATGCTAGCTTAATGTTGAAAAACTAACAACGAGAACCTGTCAGTGAGATAGGGGCACCCCATCTCAATAAGCCAGTCAAGAAGTAGATATCCTCTACCTCCACTGTAAGTATATGTGCCCCCACCTCGAAATACTGTTGTTCTGGATTCCACATTCTCAGTATGTGTTCCAGTAGTCTCTCGTGGGACACCATGCTTGGTGTCCGGAAGAACTTTAGAAGTCCACAATTTCGGAGTGCGGCAATGCAAACCGGATCCCTTTCAGCAGCGGAATCCTCGTCATCATGAGTTCTTTCCTTCCATATCACCATATTTTGGAAGCCTAGACCTGCCAAAACAACATTGGTATACATCAATATCATCCTTAAATCATTATAAATCAAAAGAATGAGTTAATTTTGCATATATCATTGGTTAAATTTCTCCACGGTCGGCACCGCCTATGCCCCGTTGGAGACAGGCAGTGGCACCGCCTGTCCACCTTGATCTTGGTGCGGTTCTCAGATGGTACCGCCTATCCCGCAAGGGGTAGCCGCGGTGCCCGCAAATAGGATTTTAGGGCTTTCCAAATAGGCCTAAAACCCCATCAAATCCCAAAATAAAAGCTATGAAATGAAAGAAGAAGGTCTTAGCTCTTACCTGCAACTGACGAGACTGAAAACGGACGGTGGAAACTCCCGGTATCAGCTGTGGAAGATCTGGCTAAAAAATACTCCAAGTGCTCTCTGCTAGAGGTAAATAGTGAAATGTTTTATTTTTTACTATTTACTTGCCTTATATAGACATTTTTTGGGTCTAACTTAGTATAGTTTTGATATTACATCATGTTCTGGTCAAAATCTATTTGTCATAATCCCGTAATGTTGATTTTTGATGCGTTTAACACTTGTTTATGAGTCGTCTGCAGGTTGACTTTAGTGAAATCTTTGGAAAGTTTGTTTATGACTTGTTCGTACTTTCACAAAACGAAAAAGGTCGTTGAGCGTTTATTACGATACTTTGTCACGCTCGTTAAAATCTAGTATCAAAGTTCTGAGTCCAATTCATGTTTCTTTCCAGGCTCGTAAAATACAACATTGTGTAAAGAGACATCATGGAGTCTTCTTTTCACATCTTCTTTCAGACTCCTTAAACATGAAAAGATAGTTGAGTCCATTTCCGAATCTTTCCAAGCTCGTAAAAAGTGACATTGTGTAAAGAAACCTCATGGAGTTCTCTTTAAACCCTTTCAGGCTCCCTAAATACGAAAAGATTGTCGAGGGATCTTGTCTTCTTCACACTCGTTAAAGTATTTGAAGAGTCATCTATCCGACGGTAGGTTCTCTTTTTCTCGGTTCGGACAGTACTATTTACGATAAATGAACACTCCAGCCAATCATGACTGGAAAAGTTCTCTAAGGTATGATTTTATGCTTTTTCGGGCCTTAGAGACTAAATCATACAAAAAAGGACCCCCATGGAGTCTTCTTCCGTATTCGTTCAGACTCTCTAAACATGAACGATACCGAGTTTTCTTTCAATGGACTCATTAAAAATTAAACATTGAGAGACCCGTTTTGGGAGCGAACCCATCATCTCTCAGGTTCGCAAAACATATGGGACTGGACTTGTCTTCTGACAAGCTATATCGAGTGTTTGTTACCCTCTTTGAAATCGTAAAACCGAAAAGAGGCACTCATCGAGCATGATGGGGGAAATGGGAAAGGGAATCATTTTGCAAATAATGGCAGTTGTTTGTCGTTACCTTTGAACATGGCACTTGTCTGTACAATCATGTCAGTCAATTGGGTATTCAACTGATCTCCATGACGATCCACTTTCATGAGTCATGTCAATCCTTTGAGTCTTTCAAAAGAATGCATTGTCCACTGTCGCATTGTGTATCTGTCCTGTTTAGGCATGCTGCCAAGTCATTTTGTCGTGCCGCCCGATGTTCAAAGGGAATCTGAAGAAGTCTTGCCTCTGCAGTATACATAGCTTTTGTGTCAGTATCTTTGAGTCAGTCATATGGTTACTATGTTCGCATCATTCCAGAACTTTGTTCCAAGTTTTGTGTCGTCGATGTGGGACTCATCATGGCCCTCCTTCGACGAGACTATTCTTGTCGACATGAGCTCATCATCCAGGAAATAGTCTTAGAAACAATATTTAGTACCTTGAGATCTGTATGCCTTAATGACAAATTCTCTCGCTCTCAACATAGGTTCACATCATTGACCTTTGATCAATAGAATCGACTGGGTGTTCGACATCAGAACATCTATTCACACTCAGTAGATTGCACTAGAGTACCTTGGGAATCATTGACATTAATGGTGATCTCCCTCGCACTTACGGTTCACATCATTGGCCGGTAATCAAGTGATTTCTACCATGTTCGACTTCAAATCATTGTAATCGCATGGATAGAATCGTACTTTGTGGAAGACGAGACGAAGACCCTGGGTATCTGTTAAAAGCGCTTATTGCTTTTCCCCAGGTTGCGATGGAGTTTTGTATATCTAGCATGGATCCATATTTGTATGGTCGTGGCTATGCTCAAATTTGCGTCTGTATGACATAGATCTACGTTGTATGTTTGGTAGCTATGTCCAAGTTTGAGTCCTCTATCACATGGATCTACGTTGTATTCTAGTAGCCATGCTTGTTTATTCCACTCATAGATCTGTCTTGTATTGGTCTGCAGCTATGAGTTTGGTTACTTGCGTCTATGAGTCAACATACTGATGTACTACAGATGCCTACTTGACTGCATGCTCTGATCGAGCCAACATTTTCGTCTCCTGGCAACGACTTGTTCTCAAAGCTCTTGTTTATCGTATCACTCTAAGACTCATGCTTTGGGAAGCATCCTGTTATACCAAAATCCTGTCACCATCATGTGATAAGACCCTTTGACATACCTACTTGCCCTGAATCCCAGCTCCTGGAGTGAAGACTGAATGACTTTTTACCAGTCTATCATACAAATTCCCAGCACCGCTTATCCTCCCCTAACCAGGAGCGGTACCCCTGCTCGCACCGCTTTTCATCGGTTGTCCACAAACGGTGCCACCGCCTGTCACCCTTGGCCCATAGGCAGTTATTACCAGAACCGCTATGTCATAAAGGAGAAGCGCGGTACCCTGGGTAAAAAGGGAAAAAGAGAAGCTTCTCAAGGCTTCTAGATGACAAACCTCGAGATATCCCTTATCCCTATTGTTGTGGGTTAGTTGAGATCGAGATCCCTCATCTTAGGATGTTAGAGGCCACCTCACCCACTCATTTCTCAACCATCTCTATCCATCTAGCCCTATAAATATGAACTCATAGCCATGGTTGAGGAGAGAACACTGGTACTATTATGCTGTTGGACTGATTCTTGGCCCAAGATCATTTGGAGAGAGCATAGAGAGCTAGAGTCGGAGCTTTTGGGGATGAAGAGTTGGTTTCATGGAGATGCATGTCAACACTAAGGCTTGGTTGTAAACTTCTTCATATTTCTAATGCAAGCTGATTTTCTGTCCCATATATATTGTTGATGTTTGATTTCAGATATATATTGCTAGATTCCTTAGTCACTAGCATAGATTAGTAGATCATATTCTAGTTGCTTTGATCTGTTTCGTGTTGAACTCGTTTGCAGGTACACAGGTGAACTATCAAAGCCTTGCATTCCAGATATCTACGACGTCTAGGGAGAGTTATCAACCTCTGTAATCTATTTGTTCTGTGAACCATTCAGACCAACAGAACACCTTGCTGTCCGCAGGAGGTGAAATATTCCTAGCAACAGTCAGAAAGGCGCATGGACTCATCACTTCCCCTTGGAGGGAACCTCGATCTGGAGAACACCAAGATTCTCGCTGAAGTACTCAAACTTCACTCTAGCTAATGGTTTGGTCAACACATCAGTTATTTGCTCATCCGTCGCAACATACTAGAGCTTCATTGCTCCTCTCTGCATCATATCCCTGATATAGTGATATTCGATCTCGATATGCTTAAACTTGTCATGGAACACCGGGTTCTCAAACAACTTCACACAACTCTGGTTATCGCAATATATACAAGTAGCATCCAACTGGATATCAAATAAATCATATAGTAGCTTCCTAAGCCACACTGTCTCACAACTAGCCGAACAAGCTGTGACATACTCTACTTCGGTTGTACTCAGTGCCATGCAGGATTGCTTCCTGCTAAACCAAGAGATCACACCTGATCCCGTACTGAAGCAGCACCCTGAAGTGCTCTTCCTATCGATGGCACTGCCTGCCCAATCTGAATCCACATAACCTTCCAGGTTAATCTTCTGATTCGCCTCATACTTGAGCCCATAATCAACCGTACCCTTCAAGTACCTCAGAATATGCTTTGCAGCAATCAGGTGAACATGTCTCGGATCTGTCAAGAACTGGCTCAATGTGTTCATAGCAAAGCAAATTTTTGGTCTTGTATTGGTCAGGTACATCAAAAACCCAATTATTTGACAATACATCGTAGCATCAACCAAGTTTGATGAAGCATCACTCAATAGCTTCAGGTTCGATGCCATAGGTGTGGTCATGGCCTTGCAGTCCATCATCCCGAACCTCTTCAGGATCTCTACTGCATACGTCCCTTGTCCCAGGAATATTCCATCCGCATTCTGCCACACCTCCATGCCTAGAAAGTAATGCATCATACCCAAGTCCTTCATCTTGAACTCAACAGCAAGCTTCCTCTTCGTGTCAAAAATCATACCCATATTCACCTATTACAAACAGGTCATCTACATATAGTAAGAGTATCACTAGGTTCCCTTCCTCAACCTTGTAGTAAAGGTTGGAATCTGCTTTACTTTTGGTAAATCCCAAACTAGTCAGGAAGCTGTCAATTCTGTTGTACCATGTCATGGGTGTCTGTTTCAAACCATACAGGGATTTCTTCAATTTGCACACATGAGTCTCCCTGTCATGTGTCTCAAAACCGAGTGGCTGCTCCACATACACTTCCTCTTCTACTACACCATTCAAAAAAGTTGTCTTGACATCCATCTGGTGTATCTTCCATTTCATTACTGCAGCCAGAGCAAGTATTGATCTGATGGAAGTGTATCTAGCTACAGGTGCAAAAGTTTCTTCATAATCTATTCCTTATTTTTGGGAGAAGCCACGATCCACAAACCTTGCTTTATATTTCTCTATGCTGCCATCTACAGCATGCTTGATCTTGTAGATCCACTTGGAACTCACAACAGACTTCCCCTTTGGTCTTAGAACAACATCCCAGACATCATTCTTCATGATTGATTGGTACTCTTCGATCATAGCATCCTTCCAGTCTTTCTTTTATGTCGCTTCTTCATAATTTGAAGTTTCTTTATCAATGATGTCACATAATAAAGCTACATAACCAGAGCAGGACCTGGTTCTTTTCTTCTCTCTGTGTATCTCTTCTGGAGCCCCATATCTTTCTACACCTTGGATAGCTTCTCGTACCCATGTAGGTTTCCTCTTGTGAAGATTCTTCTCTTGGGGTGGATCTACAAGTTCTTGGGGTTCTTATATTTCTCGATCTTCTTCCTGAGTTGCATGGTTCATAGTTGTATCTCGAATCCTGGGTATTTCTTCAGTTGGTCTCTTTCTGGATTTGTTGTAAGCTGAGTCTTCATCGAATGTTACGTCTCTGCTAATGTCGATATTCTTGTATCTTGGGAAGTATATTTTGTAATCCTTCAAGCTTTCACTATATCCCACGAATATACCCTTCTTTCCTGAAAGATCTAACTTTGTCCTCTTTTCTTTTGGAATGTGTATGTACACTGGACAGCCGAATATTCTGAGATGATTGACTTCTTGTTTCTTGCCGGAAAGACTTCTTCAGGTGTCTTGTTCTCGAGTACTATATGAAGAGTACGGTTATGTACATACACAGATGTCCTAGCAGCTTCTGGCCATAGATGCATAGGAAGATCTTGATCATGAAGCATTTTCTTTGTTGCTTCCATAATCGTTCTATTCTTCCTTTCTGTAACTCCATTCTATTGTGGATTATATGGAGTGGTTAACTCCCTCTTAATCCTTGAATCTCTGCATAATTCCTTGAATTCATTTGATGTGAATTCTCCACCATTATCTGATCGAAATGTCTTGATTTTCTTTTCTGTGTGGTTCTCGATCATAACTTTGAATTCCTTGAACTTACTGAATACTTCATCTTTATTTTTCATAAAGTATATCCATGTCTTCCTAGAAAAATCATCCATGAAATAAACATAGTATACATACCCGCTTAGAGAACTGGATGACATTGGACCGCATACATCGGAGTGGATGATTTCCAAGATTCATTTTGCCTTGCTCTCGCTACTTGGAAATGTCTTCTTTGTGTTCTTTCCTTTCGCACATCCTTTGCATACACCTTCATGTTTTGTCTGTATTTCTAAAAGACCTTCAACAACTTTGCTTGCAAGTGGTAGTGCCCTATAGTGCACATGTGCAAGCCTTCTGGGCCAAAGTTCATTTGGCTCTACTGAGTCATGGACCAAAGCTTGTTCTGGTTGGCCCTTCAATTTGTATAGTCCTCCCTCTTGCTCTCCAATCACTACTGCATCATCTATAGTCTTTCCTTTTGGACACATAAGGACTTGGCCATCTATGAATGCAACCCTCATGCCTTTTGCATATAATGCCGAGATAGAGAGACGATTCTTCTTTAGCCTTGGTACAAACAAGACATCCTTCATCTTCATAGACTTCCCAGAGTCTAGCCTATAGGAGGATTCACCACTACCTTTTATAGGATACTAGTAGTCATCCCCAAGTTTCACATTGTGGGGTGATTCATGTTCGGATAGTTTCACAAAGGATTCCTTGAATCCCGTCATGTGTTTGGAAGCCCCACTGTCTATAAGTTGATCATTGCTTCCATGTGAGACAATTCTCGTGAGAGCAAAGATTAAAACATATTCTTCATCACTTGAAGAATCATCACTTCCTTGTTTGATTCTCTTCTTGGGAGGCTCATCATCCTCTGCAATATGAGCATGATGTCTCTTATTGTTTCCCTTCTTCTTGTGAGAGCCATTTTTGTTTCTAGAACAATCTCTGGCAAAGTGTCATCTTTCATCACATGTATAGCATCTAAATTTAGGTAGATTTTTGTTATATCTTTTAGGGTTTCTTTCTGGTAGGAGTGCTTACCTTTGTGATAGTATGTTCTACATTTGTTGGATTGTACTGTGAGAGCTTGATCTTCACTTCCCATCTTCTCTTCTCAAGCTATTATTCGAGCTTCTTCTTGTGAGCATTCTTCCCACAACCTACTAAACTTGACTAGCTTTTTTCTTGCACAGATCCCTTGAATGAAAGAGTCCCATGCCCTAAGGAGACCATTCAAGGTGGTCATCACAATTTATGCATTCTCTACTTCATCTACTGCTTCAAGTTGTTCTTTGATCTGGGAGACCCTTGTAAAGTATGACTGTATGGTCTCCGCATTTTGAATCTTTACATTCTTCAATTGTTTCCTCAAAGTCATCTTTCGATTTATGTTCTTTCCTTCAAACAGCTTGGTCAAAGCATCAAACATTGCTTTAGGTGTCTTTAGGGAGGACACATGTGATATGAGGTGATCCTTGATTGAATAAGCAATAATCCTCATAGCCATGACCAATTTCTTTTTGTGTAAGGCCTTAGCCTCATCTCCCTCTAGAACTTGAACCTCTTCACTGATGTAAGAGTAACTCATTTTCTTCCAGGACCAGGGAGATCCTATACTTCCAAGCTCAGAAGTTGTCAGCTCCCTCAAGCTTTTCATCAAGCTTGGTGTGATGAGACATCTTAACAAAGAACCTCAAATGGAAATACAAAAGATTTAGATATTACCAAGTAAGCTGAAAAGTGGATCTGAAGTTGATCTTTTGTAGTGTTGGTTTTCTGGTTCCAGGGCAAACTAAGGTTTGACTTTCCTGAAGTTCTACCCAACCAAAAACCTCGATTTTTGTCTCTAAACTTCGATTTTGAGGAGGAGAGTAATCCTAGCCTGGGCTCACTCAAAAATTTATCTTCAGTGAAAATCTCTAATTTCTCGATGTAGTGGTAGGTCAAAAACTGAAAGTGTTCAGAATCAGGTTCTGCTTCGACAAAAAGATGTGCCCTTCAATGGAGGTTGAGCCTAGCCTCCTTTTGTTGATGGATTGTGGAGAGAGACCCAAAAAGCAAGAAGCCCTGGCTTCCGCAGCTGCATAGTGTCTTCTTCTCATGTTAGCTCTAATACCATGTTAGATTTTTATCAATTTAGATAATATTATCTTAGGATCTTATCTGAGAGAATAACATGCACAGTAATCAAACACAAGAGACAATAGACACAAAGATTTTCCTAGGGGAAACCATAAAAGAAAAAACCCCGCAAATTCCTCAGAGATAAAATAAGCACCAATGGCAGCAGTAAAACCCAAAGACAGTGAGATGATCTCCGACAGTTGTTCTCTCTCTTATCTCAGCTCCTCTCTCACTCATACGCTACAACTGAGTGTGAGTGATTATGTGATAAATAGAGAGACTCACTCTCTATTTATACTAATTTCCAACTTGACATTAACTCACCGGGGCCGACTTCTCTAGGAGAGTCTAACAACCCTGGTGCCCCACAACTGCACGGACTTTAACCCTTGATCAATGAGGGTTACCCTCTATGACTTTACATGACTTGTTTACATCATTGATTCTCTCGATATGAACATCGAGGTATGACATGACTCAATTATATTATTGATACTTCCCGATAGGAACATCGAGGTACAATACATAAGATATACAAGTGAATACATTCCGAAGTTACAAATACATCAACAGAGAGTCTAAAAGCACATTGCATTATATTATACTGAGGACTATTGCCCCGACTTACAACAAAGGTTGTACCTCAAGGACCATACACAATAATGACATCCTGAAAGGAGGGAAACGCATCTCCGATGGTGGTACAACAACATACAATGATAATATACATCAAAATATCTTTTGAAGTTACAAATACAACGTCAATTAGTTGGTGTGATTTTGCCAAGACGTTTCAAGAATCTAATGCACTATGCAGGGCCCAATCAATTCCCATAAGGTTAGGGGGACTAAGTTTATGCCGTGCGCTTAAACTAGGTTCCATCCTCAGAATGGGGGAAAGGGATTGAGAGTTTCTCGAAAAGTTATTTCTAGAGGGAATGATATATACAATTTCTTAGGAAATTAGTTTATGAGTTTGTGTGTGTGGTGAGGTTCCTTGCACTCGAGGGATGGGTCGACGCTTTCTGGCATATCCAAGGATAATCAAGTGACATGTTCACTACAAACACCCCTGGCAATTCAAACTGTGGACCTAGGCTAACTACCACTCAAGTTGAGACCAATTTGTCTACCCACAAAGGATCACATGCAAAAATAAAAATGTTCATTGAATTAATGTTTAAAATGTATTTCACAAATGATGTGTAAATTTGAGATTGAGAGTAACCCTTGTTATGAAGTTTAAAAAGACAAATGAGAGCCATTAACTATCAATTTTGCAATGTTAGTTAGGGTATAGCCAATAACTGTGGGACTATAGTTGGGTTTAGTTCAACTCAAAATTAAAAAGATGAGAAAAACAAATCATGTGAAGCACCTAATAATCATGGAGCTACATTTGAGTCCATTGAGTCCAATTTTACTAATGTAAAGTCGAAACTTTAAAAATAATTGTAAAGCTCCTATTAAAGATTCATTTGACCCCAAGTATTACCAATGTAAAATCATAATTTTAAAAATAAAATGTGTGGTTACCAACTTCATTCTGGAACACAAAATTAGAAGGCCAAATCAATATTGATGGAAATAGCTACTTTTATGTTAATATTAGATAAAAATTTCACTCGTGTTTGCTCAATCTGGTTTTTCTTGTATATTTCATATTTTGAATATTGTTTATAGTTCTGAGTTCAACTAATTGAAACTATAAAACCACAAGTACAAGCATTAGTGTTATTATATCAGTTTTACTTTTATTTTATATTCAAAATAGAAAAGTTCTTAAATTATCAGCACTAAACATAAAGCCTTTAATAAGGATAAAAATAAGAATTTGAAATAAACTGTCTTAATTCTCAAATATAATGAGATAAACGGTCTTGATTCTCATTAAAAAAAAATATAAAAATTGAGATAAACTGTCTTGATTCTCAAATATGGATGAGATAAACTTTTGATTCCCAAATATGGATGATATAAACTTTTGATTCCCAAATATGGATGAGATAAACTTTATTCATTCTCAAATATGGATGTTTTACATCTCGTATGTTATTTTTTTAAATAAAGTTCTCAAATATAGTAATCAACACTAAACATAAAACTTATTAAATTTAAAGAAATAAAAATAAATAAATAAATGAAATATTACTTTATATTTTTTAATAAAATATTACGATGACGAGTACTAAACTATAAGATTTGTACATCAGTTTGTTTTATAACACCACTAAACGAGGGCTGTGTATATGGTATTGTTTTCTTAATTAATTATCTATAGCCTGGCCTCTTCTAGATTAAGATTTGAACACAAGTTGTTTTATAACACCACTAAACGAGGGCTGTGTATATGGTATTGTTTTCTTAATTAATTATCTATAGCCTGGCCTCTTCTAGATTAAGATTTGAACACAAGTTGTTTTATAACACCACTAAACGAGGGCTGTGTATATGGTATTTTCTTAATTAATTATCTCCTAGTATATTTTATTTTAAACGAGACTGTGTATATCGTATTGTTTTCTTAATTAATTATTTTATTTGCATATTTGATTGTAAACATGAATGTTCTACATCTTGTCCTGTTGATTATGTATGTTAAAGTGTGAGAAAACCTTTGAACGTGAAAGGCCATACGGTTATAAACTTATATGTCCAATGATTTTATTTTACAGAATGCGACAGGCTTTTAGAAATATCAGCCTCGGCCTAGCTTGAATGACAACCACTATCAACCCTTGTGTATAGACATTAAATGAATATTGATGATCATGCCCCCAAACCTGCTGTGATAGTAGTACAAAAATATAGTTTAAACCGTCTCACTTGATGCACCTTTGAAATTGGGTGCACATCGGCAGTGGTTAAAGCCTGAATAAAATCCAAGTGTAACATGTTATGAACAGCGGCCATCTGAAAGTGGCAACTACATCCACTATAAAAGGTGACCCAGAAACTCATAGAATTTAATATTGCCGACCAAACTCTGTTGGCACATAAATATATCAATACCAAACATCCAGTTATGTCATTTCCCCACAATGCCACAGTTTTCCTACCACTTATATGTCATGATTAAAATTTAGATACCTCGATCCTTCAGATCTAAGTATGCCAATATTACCTAGAACAAACATCTGAAAGCGGCAACCATGCACTAAAAACAATGACTCGTGAATCATTAGCCATATCAAATACATTAAAGGCATTATGCACATGAGACCTGATATTCATTTGACAATAGAACATAAAAAAATCGATCCAAGGTTTGATCCAACAGTAAATAATTGAAAAGCTGCAAGTTATACCAAATCTCTTCTGTAGGAACATAATTTGCAAGGATGGCAACCTTGCCATTTTATGAAAGAACAAAGAAAAAGGGCATCTATACATTGCTATATTTCAATACGACAAATACCTGTATAAACTTCAAAGTAGATCAAAAAATAATAAGAAGCTTGTTGCCAGTATTAAAAAGCCTTCCAAGGCATGATTAACAGAAAACATAGGACTATGTACAACACGTACTGAAACTTATCCACAAAGTGGAAGCCAATATGGATAAAGGGAGCTGCCAACTACACCTTCCACAGACACGGATTAGAGACTAGGACTAGCAAATTACTGCACCTTGATTGTCAGATCTTGTAGGACCTTTTGCATAAACTCTTACAAGATCTGCTATAGATTGGAGGGTAAATACAAAAGGAACACTTGCTTCTAAGAATATTGTGATTCTTATAGGAACTCCTCAGGATATAAGCTTTTCTTTCCTAGAAGATAAAGCTTTGTCCCTTTTCCAAGATATGGTACCTTTCAATGTTGATCTCCCAGGTAGAAATCATTGGAGACCCAGCCAGCCTATCACTTTTCTATATATAATAACAAAAGACTCTAGAATCTCCACGAGCCAAGAAAAAGGAGTTACACTGATCATGCAGACTGTAAATACAGAAAACTATGCACAGACTACACGTCCCTCCCATTGCAGCTGGCCATTGTAATGTTGTACTTGCAAAGAGGGCATGTAGCATTGATGCGTAACCACTTATCAACACATGAACAGTGAAAGTGGTGACCGCAGGGAAGCTCACGTAGTTCAGTACTATCCTCGTAGGCTGAGAGACAAATACAACAATCCTGGAACACAGCCCAAAATATCAAAACATGTAAGCATAAAAGAATCATATTCTTCGGTAACAACAAAACAAAATGGGTTGGACTCGTGCATCTTTACTTGCTATATTTAGGAGGTGCTATTTACCTAGCCGAAAGCTACGAGTCAAGAAAACTCGAAAATATCACTACCAACCACAAATTCGCTGTGCTATATAGTTTGATTCTAAAGCCTAAAGTTCTCTGTTGTGGAAATCTAATTTATTGCCTTGTGTGCTGCGCCAGTGGGCGGGGTGTAGCGTGTTCTGCATGTAATAAATTTGCTTGACATTCTGTTTTAGCACCTTTCTGTGTGATGAGTTGTTTGCAAACTAGCTGCTCAAAAATGGTGAGTTTGGCCACCGCCTTATTCTGAAACATTTGGTATTGGAGCAAGGTTTCAGCTTTTGCAGAGATAAGATTGGAAAAATTGTTCAATGAAAGAGGGACAGTGTTAGTGAAAGAAATGGCATACAGAGGAGGTCGAACGATAGTGAACAAAGAATAGCAGGCACAGAAGATATGGAACAAGGAGTTGGAAGATAAACAAAAGAAAGATGAAGAATCAAGTCAATCAGAACCAGAGGAAGGAGGATGTGGAAGATGTTGCAGGGCAAATTGTGAGAGTGCTAAAGCTAAAGAAGTATGCAAAAATTGAAGTTTCTTGGTATTTGCGAAAGTACCTGAATGTAGAAGAATTGATGGATTGGCTAAAGATGAGAAGTTGGAAGATCCCTAGAGTAAAATCCGCATACAACAAGCTGAAAGGACTCACTGTCATTTGGTGGGATTATATGCAGCGGGAGCAAATTTGAGATGGACACAAAAAATTTGAAGTTGGGAGAGAAATTCATTCTTGAAGATTTGCAAACAAGGATTGTTCAAATAATTGTAGAATTTCAGACAAGCAAATTGTGCAAGAATATATAGAAGACTCCTATAAAATATCAATTCGAGCAAGACGTGAAGAGGATGAAGATTAAGAGGTCTCACGGTATGTGAATGACTTATGTTTTGTTATTTAGGATGAAATTAGTTTGCACAAGTTCAGTTCAGGAGGCGAAGTATACTAGTTAGCTTTGAAAGTGGAGAATTCAAAAGATAGAAAGGGGAAAATTCTAGAGAATAGCATACATTTCAATGCAAAGGCAGAGGCAGAGGTTTTTTCAGAAGAACAGGTGGAGGATATGACAGATTTAGGCGGTATATTTAATGTTATACTCGTGGAACAGAAGGTCGCAATCCCTTAGAATGATCTTGAAGGAAAGATGCCCCAAAACGAAATAAACAGAGCCAAGTTAGCATGAGGAGTAGCTTCAGAAGAGTGAGTTATGGCTATACCAATGGAGCAAGATGAAAATTTGAATACGAGGAAAGAATGAATACACCTAAGAGGCAGAAAGAGAGCCAACAGAGGAGAATATAAATTAGATACATCTCAAGTGTATGGAATTCTATAGAGATATTCTTTTGTGGTAAATCACAAAGCAAGGAAGGAAAACAAAATGGTAGATGCATTGAGCACAAGAGTATTGTTGCTCCCCACGATTAAGAATGAAACAACAGGGTTCAAACTCATTTTAGTAATGCATGAAAGTGACAAGGATTTCATGCAGATTGGTGAAATTTGCAACAACAAAAAAATAATCTAGCAAGCTAAGACGATGCAAATGGATTTCTTCTTGCAAGATTGATACTTGTTCAAAATAGATAGTTAGGCATAATGAAAGGCTCAATGGGTGAGTCGAAGAGGGAGTTGCACAAAGATGAACTTGGTGGACAATTTAGACATGACAAGATGCAAGCACGGTTGGAAGAGTGCTATTTATTGGTCAAGCATGAAGAAGGAAATGAGTAGAGTTGTTGAGAGGTAGAGGAATTGTCAGAGAGCAAAGGGACCAAATGTCAAAATACAATATCGTTCACACCACTGCTAGTGCCAAAGATTCCATGGAAAGACATTTCGATGGATTTCGTACTTGAATTGCTAAGAACACAACGTAATTTTAATGCAATGTTGGTTGCGGCGGGCATGTTTTCAAATATAGTGCAGTCTCTACCTTGCAAGGAATTCTACACAACTCTGTTTTTCAAGGAAATTTTCTGGATTCAGAGGCTATCAAAGGTAGAGATACGAGGTGCCTATCAGTTTTGGTGAACATCACGGTGGAAGATGGGAATGAAGTTGCTTGTAGCCATACGACCACCTTCAAACAAATGGTTAGGTTTAAGTGCTAAATGAACTTTAGGGAATCTTCTGAGATGTTTGAATGGAGATTTAGTGGGATCAAGTACTAGTGTAAGTGCAATACTCTTATAACAACTCACTAAACAAATTGACAAGAATGTATGGAAGAAACCCAAAAGGTGGGACAGACCCAATTGATTTCCCAGTGGATACGAGGAGAAGAAATGATGCAAAGGAATTTTTGGAACAAAATCTACAAATCTATGCACAAGTTTAGGAAAAGTTGCAGGAAAACAACCTGAATTATAAAAGGAGCATAGAAGAGCACCGAAGATTCAAGTCATTTCAAGTTGGATACCAAGCAATGGTTCACTTAAGGAAAAAAGTGCTACCAAAATGACAACTGCACTAAATTGAATCGCATGAAGATAGGCAAGCGTAGAATCTGAACAAAGTTTAGAGATAATGCCCTATGAAGTTGAATTCTAGAGTAATTTGACATTTCATTCGTATTCGGTTTTATAGACCTGTATTCAATTTCATATAAAGAAATTGATTCAATTGCAGAAGAAAAGAGCATTGAGATTGATTGGAAGAGACAATTGTCTAAAAGAAACCATAAAAAAAGGACGAAAAGTCAATCTACATTATACATGCTAAGTATAAGCAACTTTTCGTAAATTAGAAGGTCAGACCAAACAAAGACAACGCCTAATCTTAGAGGCAAAGTACAAGAATTGAATAGAAAGAATAGTTCCAGTTGCATAGAAGCTGCAGAAGGATGTGCTAATATTCTAACGATTGGAACTCGATGTAGAAACATCCATGAAAAATAAAAGTGCAAGCATGAAAAGCACACGCCTTTAATGGACACGGAAAAGTAGGGAGGAAAGCATAGAGTGAAGTTATGAGAAAATAGCATGGACACGACAAAATAGAGTTGCATAGGAGCCAATGGAGGAAGAAATGTGCATTTTTACGACTACAAGGAGCCATGCAGCATCGAATCGTAGAAGAAGAGCAAGCTAGAATCAAGGACAAGGAAAATTTAGAATAAAGGTGCACAAGAAGATAGCAAGCATGGAGGTGAGTCGTAAGGGGAGAGTGTGGGAAAGACTTAACATGAGATTGCGAAGTCTTGAAGCGTTGAGAAGTAGCGTGCAGATGGAAGCAAGAAAGAACTAAGCATAGTTTTGGAATCGCACAAAATGTTGCAAGAAGACAGAACCAAGTTGAAAGCAGAGGATAAGCATATGTAGAACAATATTGAGGAGAAATAACACAAAACATAGTAGCAAGATTCAGCTCTATAAGTACTTCATTTACAGAAATTCACATGGAATTCTAAAGTAGGTGAATATTCAACATAGTACAGATACTATAAAGTTGATTAAATGGTTAAATATATTTACAATTTTAAATTTTTAAAGATGGACAAAAAATTATTATTAAAATTTATGGCCACATTAAGCCAGACACCAATTTGGTGTATGAGACCCCCTTGTTTGTGGGACAAGGGAAAGTCTACAGAGGTGTACATACACTACCCCCTCTGGATTTGAACCTGTGACCTCCTAAGAGGAAACAAACTTTTAACAATTCAGCTATTTATTAATATAAGAGTGGACCTAAAATAGAAGCATATATATATATATATATGCTCTTAACCATTAGGCCCACTCATGCTCTTAACTATATATGTGTGTGTGTGTGTAATAAATAAGAATCATATTAATAATAATAACTAATGTACTGTAGTTTAACTTTTAACAATTCAGCTATTTATTAATATAAGAGTGGAACTAAAATAGAAGCATATCCAGTGATAACTCAAGTTTCATAATATTCATAACTTCACAATCACAGGAAAATGGCCACATTTGTGAATCTTCAGATGGTAGGTTTTTCATATATATATGTATGTGCGTGTGTGTCTGTGTGTGTGTAATAAATAAGAATCATATTAATAATAATAACTAATGCACTGTAGTTTAACTTTTAACAATTCAGCTATTTATTAATATAAGAGTGGAACTAAAATAGAAGCATATCCAGTGATAACTCAAGTTTCATACTCTTCATAATTTCACAATCACAGGAAAATGGCCACATTTGTGAATCTTCAGATGGTAGGTTTTTCATATAAATAAATATAAATTCAAATCTCATAAACAAGAATGATTTTGGAAAGTAAGACAGTCAAAAATAAACATGCTATCTATCAATATAGATATATCAAAATATCTATATATATATATGTTAAATGGTAATACAATAAGAATCATATTAATAGTAATTTTAATAAGACATTAAGAAGTGATGAATCTTTTTATTAAAGAGTGACGATTTTACGTGAGTCATTGTATAAATAAAAGGCTCCAGTACCAATGTAACAACCATCCAAGGCTCCAGTACCAATGTAACAACCATCCATCTCATATAAATATATATTGTAATGTAACATCCATCCATCTTATATAAATATAGTGTATTTATCTTTTGTGGATTACATTTAATTATTTTCCTTTTTTTAAGTGGGGCATTCCTTTTTCTTTAATGGGGCATTCTCTAAGCAAGTGATCATCTTCATGTTATCATGTAGAACATTATAAATACTCATATACTCAGAAAATCTTCGACACCTTCGAGAAGAATATCAAGCAAGCACTCTACTCAAAAGGTCAGAGGGTAAACTTTGATGTGTATATTTTTACATGTATTGTGCAAAATAAAGACTTCATTAAATTGGATTAACATATTTAGACATGTACTCTAGGATTAACAGATTTGAAAATCCAAATAGTTTACATGGCAAATATTTGCCTCGGGTTTCTTATTTCTACCAGCTTGCATTGAAGAAAAGACAATGATGTTGAATTTTGGACTGATTTTAAGAAGGGATGGCCAAGTGGTATACGAGTGATTCAAGTTTTCAACATAGAAGTCCACCCTCTTCCTTTTTCATATTCCAACTTGAATTTCATATTAACTTTAAAATCTTATAAGCGCACAGGGACGCGTCCTCTGCATTTTCAGTTTTTTGGCACGTGGATGCCAAGCAACGTGTTGGGTGTCCCCTATCATAGGAGACATTGGTATGTTCACTGACCTTGTGAACTCCAATCGTCCCTGCACCAGGAAGTCAATTTGTCAAAAATGTGGTTAACCGATGGCTACATCCACCAAGGAGTCAATTTGTCGATCTAGAAGAATAACAGATTTTATTTTATTTTGTTTTTATTTTTTCTTTTGAGTATGGCCCACTATCCATTAAAACCCTTAATGTGCCCACATCAAAGCTCTAAATCGAGTCATTGTTTTTTTTAGACTTTGATAGTTCCTTCCAAAGCTTTCCGCTTAAGACGTCATCATTCTGCAAAAGCTATGCTTGACTTTACCCCTGCAGAAAAACACTTTCTAGTGTTCTATGGCCATCATTTATACCTTGAAAATAATCAGGTTGGCTCAATCACATCTCTTATCGATTAAAACCTCACCGTAGGTGGTAAAGGTAGCTTAGGGCTTTGTACTGATCAATCTTAGAGACCATTTGAAGTGAGAAAGCCTTTGATCATGAAACAGCTAAAATATAGACCATCGTCTTTCGGTTTCAGATGATATGTTTATCAATGCAAGCAAAATTTTCAAGTTTGATTTAAAAATTGCTTGTATTGATATAAACTGTAGTTACATTGTACCAGCTTCACGGATGCCATCAAATTAATTGTTTCCAACAAAGATTCTGACCTATTTCTATAGATATTTATGTATTTATATCCTCCACCAAGCCTTTGTCCTATTTGCTTCTGGTGTATATGATTACCTAAACGAATACCTTAAGGCTTGAAGATAGAAACATATTTTGGCTTATTAACTGCCATTCATCATTATGCTAACCTTATGATTCCTTGTGTTACTACCCTGCCCTCGGTCCAAGCTTATTCTCCTCTTCTTTTCTATACTCATCACAACAAAGAGTTTTACATATTGGGTTTTTTCCGGATGCATAATAAAATCTTTTGCATTTCCCATATCCCAGCCTATAGGTTTTTCGGGTTCCCTTTATCCTTATTTCCTCATCTATGTAAGTTTGCAAAGATTGTATCTAGACTTCCTGCTCCTTATCTCTAATCCAAGTTGTTATGCCCAGTTTGAAGAGTCGTAGATTTTTATCAAAAATTACGTTTTCTGATTTTCTGTCCAATCGACGAGTTGACTTGCCAAATATCATCCGTCCAGATGTGTGAGCGGCTGTTCAAAGATTTAACCATTTTGTATGTATTCATATTATGTGAGTTTAAAGGGGTAGTTCGAGTGACTACTCAATCTCCTTTCTAACCCTCCGAGTACTGATCCTTTAGAGCTTTTCAGTCTACCTCGATTTTTTAAATCAGACATCAACACGTCATATTTTACAAGAAAACATTTTCGTTGCCATATAGAAAGGAAGGCTGGTTATTAAAAAATTAAAAATAGTATGCAACTGGGCATGATTTAGTGAAACACGGCAAACTTGTAATCATCTTATTTTTCAGAAACGTCACATTGATCTATAACAAATTTATAATAGAAAACAGGTATATTATAGTATGCAACTAAGCACGAATTAGTGAAACATAGCAAACTCGTAATCATCTTATATTTCAGAAACATCACAATGCTCTATAACAAATTTATATTAGAAAACAATAAACAGGTATCAAAATAGTATGCAACTAAGCATGATTTAGTGAAACGTGGCAAACTCGTAATCATCTTATATTTCAGAATTACTATAATGATCTCTAACAAATTTATATTAGAAAACAGGATTCTTACTGCATCTTCCGCGTTAAGAAAACGTTCAGTTGAAGAGTCTTTAGCACACATTGAACTCATGATTCCTCCAACTGGTCCAGATTTCTCACCAACGATCTTCTCACAAGAAACAGTGCGATGAAACTTAAACTTTGGAAGAAGGTTAATATCCTCTTCAGGTGCGCCCTCCTGTTTTACCAGTGGATGTCAAACAAACACCAAACAAAAAGGTGATATTTCCAAAATTTGCCTCATATTTAACATCTAATGCAACATTCTTCATTTGAATAAAGCTGGATCTCATATTGCACAATATCTCTTCAGTTTAAGTACTTGCACTCATTAATCAAAATAATGGTTAAAAATGAAGAAAACTACTGAACCTATGGATGGACCGAGAAACAAAGGTTTGAAGTGTCAACAGCTTAACTCAGAATGTAGTTAATCCAGAAGACAGTCCGTAACAAAACTACTGGAGAAAATGGCTGCAATAAACCATGTTTGTAACTTTGTATAGAGGTGTTTTTCCTTCCTGGACCATAATAGTTTTCTAGATACTCACGCTTAAAAACATTAATGCTAGGGATTTTTTTCTATAGAGGCTTCCTGAATTATTAACACTTCAGGGAATAAGAAGTAAGAAGAGTAGAATGTATCAAGTGAAACTGGCTAGATTCACATGAGAAACATATTGGTAATCAAATTGAATTAGATTTTTTTGTTTCATAGAATACATCCAACTATGCTATGTGAGTCAAAGGTTTAAGAACATGTGTTTCCTCTTTGGAGGTTGTCTTAAGTGATATTGGCTAGATTCACATGAGCAACATACTGGTAACCAAATTGAATTACCTTTCATCCGATAAAATCCATTCAACTATACTATGTGGATCTAACAGTTATGAACATCTGTTTCCTCCTTGGAGGTTACAGGTTTGAATCCAGAGGGGATAGGATATGTACACCTCCATAGACTAAGCAGTCAAATCACATCACAGTGCAGCCAGACCCCTTATCCCACAAACAAGGAGTCTCATGCATCAATTTGGCCTCTGACTAAGTTGTGACCTCAATTTAAAATATTAGTATCAGTATTACTAAATATTCTTGCTTGCTCGATTTACATAAACATTGACCTACAAGAAAACAAGAAGAATCATCACTAATGTCACCTCTTGAAGCTTAAAACTAACTCAGAAACAAGGATCGTTCTAGGTTACCATAATTGCATAGGTAAAAGAAGGAAAAGAGCTATACAGCCAAAGACTCGAAAAGTGGCCATCAATTACCAAACAACTTATCTGCATGTTTGATTATTTACATTTAATGTATTTAATAAACAGTCCACCTGAAAATTCTGGATGTGGATAGAAATGAACAATGTCAAGTTTGCTGGAGAAACCTGACCATTCAAGAATGTGCCTAGCCTTCAACTTAATAAATGCAAAACTAAACTAAGAATAAGTGCCAAATGAAGCCAATTTAGATGCCCCTATTAACAAATAAGCCAAACGTTTAAGAAATAATTGCAGGAAAAGAAAAACGGAAAACATAAGTATGTTCCAAACCGAACCACCTGCCAAAAGGGCCCCAGTAGAGTCCAATGACCCATTAAAATGAAGACTCATATCTGTTAAATTTCAGAAGCGAAAGTAATATTGAATATACAGCAAAAACTATGGAGCATTCTCTCACATACTCTTCTCCATTAACTTCAGGATATAAAGGATTACAATCGTAGCTAAGTGGACCCAAACAAAAACCGATTTCTAACTAATTTGCCAAATATAGAAAAGACTTAACCAATTCATACTTGGTCAAACACTACTGTCTAACTGACTCATAAACGCAAAGCACTACTTCTAGCTAACTAGAACAGAGGAAATTACACACTTCAACATTTCCCTTTAATCTCAACGGTTACAACCTTTAGCACTGACAATACCCAAGTACTGTCTTTGAAATTCAAAAATAATTATTCCCAATGGTTTGGTGAAGACATCTGCCAATTGATCCCTTGATCCACAAAATTGTAGAGTGATGTCTCTATTGTTGACAAGCTCATGTATGAAGTGGTAGCGAGTGTTAATGTGCTTGTTTTTCTTGTGGAATACATGATTTTTGCATAGTGCAATAGCTGAACTAATATCACAAAAAACTAGGAGTTGCCTCATTTTCAACATGTGCAAGATCATAAAAAAGTCTTCTTAGCCATATTGCATGGCATGTTGTAGTAGTTGCTGCTACATATTCTACTTCTGAGGATGAAATGGTAACAATGGGTTATTTCTTGGATGTTCATGAAATCAAAATTGTACCCAAATGAAAAGCATATCCTGAAGAGTTTTTCCTATCATCAATGCTACCTACAAAGTCATTGTCTGTGTATCCAGGGAGGTTGTTGTCTTCAGACATTGTGTATCACAGACCATAATCAATTGTACTTGTAACATATCTCAAAATTATTTTCCCAACTTTCGAGTGAGAGTCTTTGGGGGACTCCATAAATCTGGAAATGAAACTAACTGCATACATTAAATCTGGTCTTGTTGCAATAAGATTCATTAGGCTACCTAAAAGCTTCTTCTACAAAGTTGAATTTACTACTGGTCCTTCATCTTCCTTGCTCAATTTTGTGCTTGTGGCAATGGATGTATCTTCTGGTTTGCATTTGTCCATTCTGAACCTCTTCAAAATGTTTGTAGCATACTTATGCTATGATATAAAAATTCCTTGAGCAAATTGCCCAACTTCTATGCCCAAAAAGTACTTCATAAGACCAAGGTTTTCAAATTCCTTTTTCATGACTAATTTGAATTCTTCTAACTGCAAATTTCCAGTATAAATCATATTATTATCAACATATAAAACAACAATCAGAATTTTACCTTGTTGATCTGCTTTTGTGTAGAGAGTTGGCTAATTACTGCTTCTACTGAATCCATTGTTGAGCCCTCGTTACTGCTCCAGTTGAATACATTGTTGAGTAAGTAAGAGTCTATTCTATTGTACCATGCTCTTGGGGCTTGCTTCAGACCATATAATGCCTTCTTCACCTTGTACACTTTGTACTCTTGTCCTTTTACTTCAAATCCTGGTGGTTGATTCACATACACCTCTTCATCCAATATTCCATTTAGGAAGGTTGACTTCACGTCCATTTGGTATACTTGCCACTTGTGTTGGGATACAATGGCTAACACACCTCTAATGGTATCTAACCTTGCTACTAGAGAAATGTTTTTACCATAATCAACTCCTGGTATTTGAGCAAATCCTTTGGCAACAATTCTTGCCTTCTGCTTCTCTAACTTTCCTCTCTCATTTAGTATTGTCTTATAAACCCACTTGACACCTATGTTGGTTTTGTCTAATGGAAGATCAACAAGATCCCATGTCTTGTTCCTTTCAATGGCCTCAATTCATCATTCATGGCCTATACTCAATGTTCTTCCTTGACTACTTCAAAATATGTGGGCTAACAGGATAATAATGCAAAGTGAGTTTGTTGATTCACTTCGTCCTCCTACTCATAAATTTCTCTTATACTCTTTGTTCTCTAGTTTCTATCAATGAATACTTAATCAGTACTTGAAGAAGAACTATTTGTTGGTGGTTATTCTTGTCACTGTACTTGCAATTTGGAAGCCTGAGGTCATGTTGTCCTGTATTTTCCAATTGTTCATCTATTTGAAGAGGTGGACTTTGATTGTCCACTACCTCATTTTTTTTGTATCTCCAAGACTTATCTTCTGAAAATTTGGCATCCCTTCTGACCAAAAACTTCTTGCTGATTGGATTATACAGGCTGTAGGTTTTGGACTGTTCACTATATCCAATGAAACTACACCCTTCACTCCTGTTGTCCAACTTTCTTCTCAACTCCTCAGGAAAATGTGCACATGCTATGCAACCAAAAATTCTGAAGCAAGAGACACTTGTCTTTGTGCCACTCCATGTTTTTTGCAGTACTTTGTTTTTCACATTTGTTGTAGGATATATGTTCAGTATGTATACTGAGCATGCAACCACTTCATCCCAAAACTCATTAGATAAATTCTTAGCTTTGATCATGCTCCTGGCCATGCTCATAATGGTTTGATTCTTTCTTTCAGCCACTCCATTATGTTGTGGAGTATATCTTGTTGTAAACTGCCTCTTGATACTCTGTTGTCTACAGAAATATGCAAAATATTTTGAATTATATTCGCCACCTCCATCTGACCTGAGCACCTTGATGTATTTGCCACTTTGTTTTTCAACCAAACCTTGAATTCTCTAAACTTTGAGAAAGTTTCAGAATTGTACTTGATGAAATATACCCATATTTTCATATTGAAATCATCAATAAATGTTAGGAAATAGTAACTACCACCTATGGACAGATTTTGCATGGGACCATGGAGGTCTGTAATTGTATGTACAGCTCAAGATGTTATTTTTCTCTATAGGAGGCTTCTGAAAAGTTGTCCCTTTGATGTTTTCCTAGGATACAACTTTCACAAGAATTGGTTTCTTCATTCAACATGGACAATCCTTTAAATTCAAAGGGAATATTCTAATTTTGGTCATCTCTACTTTTGCTATGAGTCTTCTACTAACTGACTTGTCTAAAATTGTACATGTAGTACCCTTAAATCTAACATCATAACCGTTTTGACTCAATTGTCCTAGAATTATCAGATTGTGCTTGAGACGAGGTACATCAAAAACATTATGAATGGATTTCTTCTCATTTGTTTGGTTGGGATAGAAACAATACCTTTGCCTTTGGCTTGTACTTGAGAATCATCACCAAGACATATTTCTAATGTGGCAGAAGTATCTATGTTAGTAAACAGATGTTTGTTACCTGTCATGTGATGCAGCCTGCAGCCACTATCTAGCAACAAGAGATCCTTGTTGTTGATGGATTCTTCAATGATCTAGCATGAAAGGAATATGATTCTGATGTTTCCTTCATCAGTATTTCTTACATGAGCTCTGCCCTTGTTCAGGTCTACTTGCTTCTGCTTGCATTCACTCTCATAATGGCCAAACTTATTCCAGTAAAAACGTTGAATTTGTGATTTGTCTTTGAATTTTCTGACTGTCCCCCTTTGGTTCTAAAACTGTTCCTAGTCTTGTTCTTGATCTATGGCCAATCTCTCTCCTGTTCGAGAAAGATTTATGCCCATCCTGCCTATGTTTCTAGTTCCTAGACCTTGTCCTCTGCCTCACCTAATGGAGGCTTAAATCTTAAATGCCTTCTGAAGTGAGGAATTTTCATTCCTGTTGATCCTTGATTCGTGGGATAAAACATTAAAAGAGATCCCATCAACTCATCTGCTAAAAGCTTACTCAAATATTTTGCTTCTTCAATCACCGCGATCATGGATTCAAATTTTTTGGCTAGGGTTCTAAGAATCCTCTTCTAATCCGATATTTCTTCGGCGTAAATCTTTAGTTGGTTTACCGTCATCGTCACATGATTCATGCACTGATCTATTGATTATGACCCCTTCATTTCTAGGCTTTCGAAGTCCCTTCTCAAGGTTTGTAGTTTCACGGTCTTCACTTTGGTGATGCTTTGATAGTTGTTCTACAAGATCTCCCAAGTGGCTTTAAAATTCTTCGCGAGAGAAATCTTGGGGAAGACAGTTTCATCCATGTTAGTCTGAATGAGATGCAACACCTTTGCATCCTTAGTGGTGTTCTCTTTTAGCGTATTCCACTGGTTATTTTATAGGGTCAATTCAATTGCATCGTCCGCCAACTCTTTCTACCCATGGGATACCTGTTCCCAAACATCCGAGGCCTTCAATAAGGTAATCATTTTAATTGACCAGATTTCATCATTTTTCTCGGTGAAGGGGAATCTGGGCAAAAACTTAGTTGCTTGTGGCCATATTTTTACCACAAAATTCTCAGATTTTTAAAAAAGTTGCATCCTTGGCAGCTAGGTTAACAAGCGCTTTGCCGACTTTTGTAATTCACACTAGCATAGTCGGGCTTTTCAAACTAACCAAATTTTAAAAATTTCAATGAAATCCCAGCTTTTGATGTCCGATGCTCTATTGGAATCTCATCCAATGCTTTTATCAACTTCTTTGTCCGATGGTTTATCGAAAGCTTGTTCAATGCTCCTCTCAGGATCTCCTCCAATGCTTCTATCTACTTCTTTGTCCGATGCTTTTTCAGAATATCATTCGATGCTCCTCTCAGGATCTCCTCCTATGCATTGTCAAGATTCTCCTCTAATGGTTTTTTCAAGATCGCCTCCGATGCATTGTCAAAATTCTCCTCCAATGGCTCTTTTAGGATCTCCACAAATGCATTGCCATGATTGCTTCCGATAGCTTTTTCGATATCTCCTCTGATGCACTGTCGGGATTCTCCTCTGATGGTTCTTTCGGGATCTCCTCAGATGCGCTATCAGGTTCTCCAAAGTGTCTTTCGGACTCTCCTCTGATATGATATCAAGTTCTTGGATCTACCTTTCAAACCCTCCTTCAATACTCTGTCGAGTTTTTAACTTTCGATATCCAATGAGGTCTCAAACTCTCAACATCCATGCGCTTTTTTAGGTCCAATAAAAGGGGTGAGACTTCTAGCCATTGATCTTCAACAATGAATCGATCTCAACCATTGATTCGCTTCAAGGTTTACTGAGTTTTATGAACTGCAGACACAGTTCAAATTCTTTGGCTCTATCATGCTATCCAATATCCTTGGCTCAGCATAATGCCTTAATCGATATGCTCCAATTTTTAATTGATCTGCACTCCCAATTCTTTTAATCAATACGTTCTTACTCTTCACTACATCTGCTCTCCATTCGGAGAAGAGTCTTAAGCTCGCTCTTCTTTTTTAATCAACCTTCTCTCCTCTCTATCAAGATTCCTAAGCCTGTCGCTCTAATACCATGTTAAATTTTAGAAGCAACGGAAATATTGAATATACAACAAAAACTATGGAGCATCCTCTCACATATTCTTCTCCATTAATCTCAAAATATGAAGGATTACAATCGTAGCAAAGTAGACCGAAACAAAATTGATTTCTAACTAACTTACCAAATATATAAAAGACTTAACCGATTCATACTCGATCAAACACTACTATCTAACTGACTCATAAATGCAAAGCCCTACTTCTAGCTAACTGGAATAGGGGAGATTACACACTTCAACAGAATACATCTAGCTGAGGATATGAGCAGGAACGGTCCATTACAAGAGTATAATCAAGAAGACTATTGGTATTCGAGATGGGATTTAGTATTGTACAAATGCATAACCAGCTACAGTTCTTGATCCTTAAACCAACAAGTCAAGGGACCATTAAATTCAATGATCAACATCTAATATCTAACAAACACAATTTAGCAATGTCGATCGCAACTGAAAGACGAAATAATTGCTGACATGTTTCAGTTACAGAATTACAGTTATACAAACCAAATTGTCACTTTTGTGAGTTAATACTAAATGGGTGTTTGAATTCTCCAAGAGCATTTAAAAAGGTTGTGAATAAGAGCCAGCCAACTGTTCTAGCGAGCTTAGAAATGATATAGGAGGAAGGATCCTATATTTCAAATGTGTATCAGATGCATGCCTAGAGGATAGTTTATGTGGACTTTATGATTTGTATTGGTTTATTAACTAGTTATAGGCTCTATTTTACACTTGTGATCGTTTAATGAGTATGATGAGTAGGACAGTTGCATAGCATTATATCTAGTTAGTGTTTGTTTTAGATACATGTCTCTCTTTGAAAGGGTCTCCAGAGTATTGCATTGATCATAACCTATCCATTGGTTCCATATTCCACCCATTTATCTTGCTAATGAGAAATCCATTGTTACATGGGTACGTGTTTATAGACCCCAAAAATGAGTTTCCTCGACCACACACATTTATGAAACAAGGAAACGAGTTTGGGGTCATTTCCCTCTCATACCCAAAACCGAAAACCACTGGAAATGCATGGAAGGGTCATTTCCTCGAAATCCAGAAACATGCACGAGTTTCCTCTGGCTTGTGGTCCAAAATAAGACGCGTGGCAATCTGTTAACCGCCAGATTATGTTTTCCTCTGATTTTCATTTATTTGACCCGCTCAACTTCCACTGGCACGTGAGAGCATTTGTGAGGGATTCTAGTTCTTTTCATTTCGGGAAGCAATATTCTTTGGCATCTACAAGCAGGTGTCTATCACCGATTCATTGCAAGCTGAGGTCAAGGTCGAGGTCGCGTTTATCACTGCTGCACGACAAGCCGAGGCCGAGGTTGATCACTCACATCTTGTGTTTATTCTGTATATTGCTTATGTGTTCCCTTTGTAATGGATAGCAATAAAGAAGAGCCTTGCGTTGATCACTTGCAGATTCAGTTTATTGGGTTTATTGCAGTGTTCCACGGAAACTCGCCCCCCTCACTCCCCACGCCCCGGGGGCTTGGGGTCTCCTCCAGAAACGTTTCCTCACGCCCCCAAAAATGCGGAACTTCCGAAAACGCAGGAGGGGGTGCGCCTCCTACCTCTGAACGACGCCCCGCTTGTGGGGGGCGCCCACACGCCCCTCCCTGAAGACGGGGGGGGCTCCCACATGCCCCCCCACGATTTTTCTTTTTTTAAATTTTTTAAAATTCGAATTCAAAAAAATACAAAAAAAAACCAAAAACAAAATGCATAAATGAAAACACTAAACCCTAAATTATTCTTACCTACATTATTTCCTCATTTCCGCTGCCGTGAAGCACTGACGCTGCCGCGTGAAAGAGTGTTGCCGCGTGAGTGTTTCCTGAGCTCGTGAGCTCGTGTGACTGCTCAGTGCTGTGAGCCTGTGAGTGAATGGGAGTTTGGCATTCGTGAAGGAGAGGAGAGGGGCTCGTGGTCGCCGGTTTGAAGCCTGGAGTGTTGCATTCGTGAAGGAGAGAAGAGGAGCTCGTGGTCGCCGGCTTGAAGCTCATACTGTATCGTGCTCATACTGTGGTCGCCGGAGAGGAGCTCATGCTGTATTAGTCTCAACTTTTTTAATCGTGCTTAATTTAATTTAATGGAAATGTGAATGCAAATTTCTAATGCATGTTCGGGGTGTAATTTTTTATATTTAAATTCTGCCCATGAAGATACAGTCTCAACCTTTTTTTATCGTGCTAAGTTATTAAAAATACAGTCTAATTTATTAAAAATAAGCTTATTACTGCTTATTTATAGTGTTTTTTGCCACATATTTTACTCAGAACTGCCCAGATTTATTCTAGGACTGATTTTGACTGCTGTTAGCCTGTTTGGGGTCCAAAAATGTTAAAGAATCCATCCCGAATGCATCTTACTGTTGCTGTTTGACCAAGGCTGCTCAGGGCTTCATGCAAAACTACCACCCTCAGGAGATTCTAGTCTTCTTCTTTATCCACCCACCGTAGAGAGCATTGTTTCCTCAAATGACATTTTGGGGGCAGACATTAGTAATAAATACCCTTTCAATGACAAGTTAAAGGACTGATATAACATCACATTTAACATAGTATAGCAGTATGATAACAGTCCTAACAGTAGTATGTTAAGTGCAAGAGACATGTGAATGATGTACATACAACTACTTCCACCTTCAACCACTTTTATCATTAACTTTCACGCATTAAATATGAGTTCTCAGACTGTATGTATTGCAATTTTCAATAACAGCAGTAGTATATGAAATACCCTTTCAATGACAAGTTAAAGGACTGATATAACATCACATTTAACATAGTATAGCAGTATGATAACAGTCCTAACAGCAGTATGTTAACTTAGTATCCTTCTCTAAATCTGTATTATGTTGAATTTCTGCTCTGTGTTCATCTTCATTAGTTGTTACTCATATAGTTGTTAGTCTCTATTTCTGTTTCAAACTTAGTATTTAAAAATTAAAATGCATGCTATATATTATAATTTATATCATTGATTCAAGTTTTCAATTAGAATTTAGAATGGCTGAGATTTAAATATCAAATTTGAAATATGAATATTAAGGTTGAAAGGACAAATTGTACAATTTGAAAATGTTCATGATGCAGAATCAATAATCAATGAATCAATGAATCATTGAATTGTCAGTTGTGTATGTTTGTAACATGCTTGTTAGATTATCATTAAATTGCTAGTTTTAAAATTTTAATTTACATTGTTAGGATTTATGATATTTATTATCTAGCATTTATAATTTTTATTTTTTTTAATTTATATATATATTTTTAATTTTTATGACCTCGACGCCCCCCGCCCCCCGCCCACCTCGAATTTCCCTAGAATTTGGGGGTAGTCTCCACACGCCCCCACCGTGCATTTCCCCGCTCCCACGCTCCCGCGTCCCGGAAACTTGGGGGAAAATTGGTTTATTGCTTGTGTGTGGGCAGCAAAAGAGAAGAGCATTGTGTTGATCACCTGCAATTGTGTCCATGTGTCTCTTGCTTGTGTATATGTATTCTAAAATCGTTCATCCACAATGAAAACTCTACAGTATATCTAGAAAGCACCCCTTGCATCTCTACCTTTGAAGGACATGGGCTTGATAAAAATTTGTGGTGAATCCATGAAAGACACTCCATCTACTTGACACTATTGCTAAGCTGCTTAATTGGATGGTTCCACTAATATACCTTTAAAAACCGAAAAGTAAAATAAATAATATAAATATCCCCACTCCATGATGGCAGATGTTTGTTAAAGCACCCAACAACTAAAAACACATAAACTGGTGCATTTTTAACAATTTTAAGATCATTTTTCCAGATATTGAGATATCATTCCACGCTAATATGACTACTACTATTGTAAACAAATAAATAAATATGGTAGAAATTGGAAAGACGATAAATGTTAAAGTCAAATACCTGGTCAGCCATAGCATACATAATTGCAATAATGCAGGGTAGGCAACAGCAGACGGCTATGCCAATCACGCAAGCTAGAGCAACACAGAAAACTACAAAAAATACATCGAATGCCAGAAAGACAACACATAGCCTGCAGAGCACCACAGAAATCTAATTTTAAGCTTTATGAGTTAGGAAATGTGACAAAAATAACAGTTTATCCCTGACACCCTAGCTTCATAAAGACAGCATATAGAAATCTACCAACCAGTAAATCAGTGGAGCATCATGAGATAGATCATCAGCACCAGCTGTAATCCAATAAAATCCAACGACCCACCATATGAAAGAAAACATTGTATTGGCAGACTCCAACCATTTTGCTACACTGAAAAGCAGAATACCAACTATTAAGATATCAGAACATAGTTAAACATCACATTGCTTATGACACCAACATCAAATTCTGAATCAAAGACTAGAACACAATCTAGAATTTCCTTTAAGACAATCACAACTGCAAGCATAAATATTCAAAGCCACTCATCCATAAGAGAGCCAATAGTCTGGACAAAGTTTAGAACATAACTGCCGCACAGTCAAAGAGAAACTGATCACTTTTTTAATAATCAAAGGAAGGGGTACAGCAACAAAAAAATCAACAGAAGTGCTTGATAAAAAAATTTAAAATAGTTAAGGCATGTACATCGCAAAAGGGTGCAGAACACAATATTACAACTTAAAAAGTAGCTTCAACAGAAACAAATAAGAACGAAAAAAAATTCACAACTACATGGCTAAAATAGCCTAAGGGATGCACAAGAAGCTCTACAAACAAGTCAAATCAAATGAAATACAGTAGGTCTGTACATCTAAATAGAGGAGAACTTTGTTCTTTTACGAGCTCTGCATCCTAAATAACTGTAACTCTCCCTCAATTAGTTCTGTCAGCATAGTATGTCCGAGTAGCCATTAACTAATATCAAATGCCATCAGCAAAATCTTGGCACAATCGAAAAATAGGAAGAAATATGATAGAAATAGGGATGCTTGCTTCACTCAACTTCAAAGAGAGATGGCTTTATAAGGATCAGCAAAACAACCCCATTAATAGTGTCTCACATGTCCTTGATAACCTTCAATTTTCATGATAAAGGAAAACAAAGATACCACCTTCCTCACAAAGGACATCAAGTTGTTTCCATATCAGATCCAGAATAGACCAGTACCTAGTGACTAGAATAATGCCATAAACTGTAGCTCCTACAGTATGTAGAGTGGACTACCTTACTTTGGTGGCAAGCCTTAAGGCTCAGGTAGCAACACTCCACAAGGACCAAATTCTGAATTACCCTTCAGTGGATGGCTCTTGACAACGAACTTAGCTTCATCTTACCACCTTGATCCCCTGGAGTCTGGACCAACCATGATGTGCTAAGTTACTTTAATTCTATTCTCTATTTTTGAGTTCTGTAGATTCTGCAACAGATAGCACAGGAGATACTTTGAGCACTTAGCCTTGACATCAATTGAAAAATATTTGCACTCACACATCCATTACCTGCCTTTGGTCATATGCATCTGTTTATGTAATTTATTTTTTCTTTGTGGTTTCCTTATGTTGGTCTTAGTGCTCTCAGATGCTTGTACGATCAAGAGCAAAGAAATGTTAGAATTAGAACCTTGATTTCAAAATACCAGATTGACTCTCTGCATAATCATAATATCAGCAAATATCCTTATCATTCCCACAGATGAAGAATGCAGCCATGCTATCAAATGCATGCAGAGATCATTCCAATTGATATATGTAATGGTGTAAATATTCATTGCTTTTGATGCAATTTGCAATGATCTCAAATTTAGTCCTTTGTTGCTAACTGTTACAAGGATTTTTTAGACTTTGCCTCTTTTTCCTTTTTTCTTACCCTTTATTCACTTTACTCATTCACTTGAAACAACTGACTTATGTATAACTGCATGTAACAACCTTCATTGAATGTCACATTTTTGTCCTGAAAAATACTGCTACAAGTTTCAAATGCAAAAAGTGTTCCTACACACATCCTTGTATGTTTGAAATTGCCTTCATACCAACACAGATCCCGCAGGTATGGATGCCAGAGTATGAATCTTAAAGGAAACAGACATCAGGGGATGTGCAAACAATCAGATATGCTACACAAGGAACAAATACATCTTTAAGGATGAATCAGCAAAAGAATGAACTAATAGAAACAAGGAGAACCAACCATCAATATATCCCAGTAGCACTATAAGTCAATTCATCTTTCCATGAGGGACGAGGCCATGACTTGTATATATCTACTCCAATTGAAATCACTAAACTGGTGGAAAAATCGTCTTGAACTGCAAGTGGAAAGCAGATGCAGAATTTTTAAATATGTTCATACAGAGTAAAGATCACATCTGGATTGAAGAACTTGATATGGACATAAGAGGGTAGGGTTGGAGTCTTAGACCAGGATTTTAGTGGATATAGGGGACATCACAGTAATGGTTAAGCGCTTCCTATCATAATGCAGCTGCTTTCGCCTTTTGTTTTGTAATGGTATATCACATTTTATTGGAACAGGAGTATACGGTCGCCAAATTAAACAAGGAGCCAGTGTAGTGGACTATTTAATAGAACAAGACAGAACAATTTATCAGATACAGGGCTTCAACTTTGGAATGAATGGAAACAAGAAGTATACAAGTTCAGATCTCCTTCTGAAGTGGTTTTTCAGCCCAAGCACTCAACCATTGACCATTTAGAAACCCCTAGAGCCACTCCTGAAAAGATGCAAGGAAAGGGTAATATTGTTTTTTATGCTTTTTGGATTTTGCTAAACCTTTTGATACAGTCCCTTGCAAAAGCTTGGGTAGGTGTATGAGATGGGTTGTGTTTGCTAGAGCAGCTATGCCTGGCATAGACCTACCTATGAGGTCCCCAGACAGGGGTGTTCACACCTTGGGTGATTATTAGTCAAGTAACAATTTCAGTAACTTGAGTATGGGATTAAATCCCCGAATAAAGCTTTCCCCCGTATCTTGGAATTGCAGAGGGATGATTGTACCAAGTCACGTGATGTTTGTTAGAAGTCTACTGCAAAAGTCCAAACCCAATGTGGTTTTTCTTCACGAGACATCAAATTTGGTGGCTTTGGATTGAGATGTCGAATGAGTTATTGTTAGAATGGGCCATATTGGGCTTTGGACCACACTATAAGGGGATTGGTGGAGTGTTCCTCGCAATTTCACACATTTTATAGAGTTTTATTGTTGGACACAGTTTAGAGCCATCCAAAAATATGTGTGGGTTACAGTTTTGTTGCATGACGGGCTCTTGGGTTGTTGTTCAATCTATGCTCCCAACTCTAGTAATGACAAATGCACTCATTGGGATTTGATGGCCTCATCACTTCCAGCTGCGGAATGGATACTAGGGAGCAACTTCAACATGGTGAAGTGGGAAAGGGACGGAGATGGTGGTGTTGTAAGTGTCATTTCTGAGGTGGAAAACCAGGATTGGACTAGATGCAAAGCTACTTTATAGGTCTTTGACTGTAATTGGAAGAAGAGGATCATTAATTATGGGGAATCATTCACCTAGTGCAATTGCAAGTCAGGAAGGAACAAGTTGCAAGCTTGATTGGATCAGTTTTATGGGCCTCAATATGGCCTTGTTTTCTCTTGGAAACTCTAACTTGTTGATGTGATAATAAAGACTACAAGATCAAACCATATGTCTATACAAACTACCATCTCTTTAGGGATTAAGATGACTCTCCTCCTTTATTCATGTTTAAACTAAATGTCTCACATCTTCAGCCTCCAAATTTGATGGCACTCGTTCTTGGGTCTAGAACCCTTCCTACAACCACAAGGGGATAAAGGTTAGCTCATCTAGTGGGACATTGCCTTATATCGGGCAATCCAATTTATGAGGGATGGGGAGCACTGGTTGCTCGGAAACTGAGAAGGGATCTGAAAAAGGCAGATGGTAGTTAGAGGATGTTCGAGGTTTTTGGAGGAGGATCTACAGAATACTATGTCACAAGAAGAGGTTGTTCATTTAAATTATGTAGTCCACAAGGAAGAGGAGTATATTACCAGGGGCACTAGAGTTCATGCCCAGTTACAGTCAAAGCTTCTTAGGAAAGGGTTCTTCAACTACATTGTACATAGGGATGACAACTCCCTAGAAGATGACTTTGAAAGTTTGAAAAGATATAGGATATGTCCAAGTTTCATTTCCAGAATATTCTTTCTCAGTGTTCATTGTTTAACAGGGCCATTAATGCTAGGCGAACATGTAGTGACATCATTCAAAGGAAGGTTACTATTGCTGACATGGAGAGGTTGGATGTAGACCTTTCCAAAGATAAGCTCTTAGTTGTTATTACTTCTATGAAGAATGGTAAGTCCCTCAAAATTAATGGTCTAGCGTGTCAATTTTTCAAGCCCATCCGGCATAGTGTAGGTGACGATCTTTGTTGCATGGCTAATGAGGCCTTCGCTTCAAGCACCTTGATGGCATCTCTCAATTCGGGGTTAATCAAATTGATTCTAAAGAATGTAGCCAAAGATTTAATTGATAGGTGGAGGCCCATTACTCTTCTTGACGTCTTATATAATATATTGGCAACGAATCTTGCTCTCTGGATTCAAAGGCTAGCTTTGTGATTGTCAAGCAAGAACATACAGGATTTGTTCAAGGTTGATTTATTTTAGACACAATAATTTCTGCATGGAAGGCTATAAATAGGCTAATGAGATAGGCCAATGCTCTATCCCTTAAAATTGACTTTCATAAGGGCTATGATCGAGTCCATTGGTCCTTAAATATATAAATGTCGTAGTGCTAAAGTTAGTGCAGCTGCGAGACCCATTCTCAGGGAGGACGGTACCCTATTCAGTTAACTAAGGCAGAGTAAGCCCCTAGAAGGTACCCTAGGGCCCCTAGTAGTCTCTTGGGGTTCTTGTTCTGGGACCAAGTAGGTTGATGCCATGGCAAAGCCCCTAGTATGTGGCTAGGTCCCCTATGTGCCTCTAGGGTATTCTGGTCTAGGACAAGGGGCAAGATGTCCAAGTAGATCTTGCAGGTAGAGGCAGAGACATATTCCGGTCTGGGACCAAAGACCAGGGACACGATGTCCAAGTAGATCCTGCAAGTAATTGATCGACTTTCAGTCTGGGACTGAAGCTCAGCTTAGTACTGAGTACCATTCTTCGAGAGAATGGAGGACCCAGTCAGGGTCCAGGAGTTGATCAACACGATTTAGTCTGGGACTGAAACTCGGCCTAGAGCTAAGAGCCATTCTTTAAGAATGGAAGATAATGCGTGATGTCCTCTCTCCTAATCGTTACTGCTAGGTTGCTTCTCAAGGGACTGGCCACCCTTTGATGATGTCACTAGCACCTAACCCTTAGGAACAATATTGAGGACCAAAGGATCGTACCATCCCATTTGGATCTTTCCCTTACAGAGTGATGATAAAATATATGAAACAATGTACCTTGAGACAGAGAAAAGATTAAAGTCCTTGCTCTTGTTGAAAGTATAGGTAAATGTTTGTGGACCATTTACTTTATGACCTTATTATAAAATCATTAAATATTTATTTTATGGTTTTATTAATAAAGACCTTTGGACCATATATTTATCTTATGGTTTTATTTTTTACTTTTGGACCATTCATAGATCTCTTTGATACTACTCTAAGTCATTTTATTTTATAGTTAAAATATTGGACCTTTTTATTTATATTTTTACCTACGATACCCTATCTTAAGGTTAAAACCAAGGTTATATATTTCCACCCCCATGTCTCTCCTGGATATATTCATCGATGCTCATAACATGACTCTGTAGCATGACTGGATCCTTTCTCTTGCACCTACGATTCCTCTCCCTCCGCATAGCTATTCACTCAGCATGATTTCCAACATGTCTACTAGAGTAACTGCTCTTTGCCAGCTCCCAGGGTGACTGTTGCCTTGGGTGATCTTCCTCAGCGTGATTGCTTCTCCACGTGATTGCTTTCGCGTGACTATAAACCTCTCTGCGTCTGACTCTTCTACTGTCTGACCTATGCTAGCGTGACTAGGGTTTCTTCTTAGCGTGATCGTGTTTTTAGACATTGTCTCTGCCCTAGCGTTCCCATTCACATGACTGTACATTGCTCAGCAACGTGTTTATTGCTCCAGCAGCGTGACCATCCCCCTTTCTTCCTCTAGTGTGACTGGACTCCTCCTTCTCCGCTAGTGTGCCCAGGTCCACTGTATGATCTTTCTCTTGCCCTCTGCGTGATGCTTCCTTTGTGTGGACTATGGCTTTTGTTAATATGACTGTGGGTTTATCTTTCTGTGTGGACTGTGGGTTCTTCCCCAGCGTGACCGTGAGTCTGTTTTCTTGGTGGACTATGGGTTCTTCCCCACCGTGACTATGAGTCTGTTTTCTTGGTGCATTGTGGGTTCTTCCCCAGCATGACCGTGAGCCTGTTTTCTTGGGTGGACTATGGGTTCTTCCCCAACGTGACCGTGAGTTTCACTTTATGTGTGTACTATGGTTTTTCCAACATGACTGTGAAAGAATGATTGTGCAAAGTATTACTGTGTGTCTTTGCACTATGTGACTGCATCATTACTCAGCATAACTGTGTGTCCTTTGACAGCATGATTGTACTGGGTATGATTGTGCTTGTTGACTAAGAAGTCTGGGTCAGTATGGTTCTGCTTTAATCCTCTTAGGCTCTCTCTCAAGGTACGTAAATTGTTTGCCTAGTTGACTTGTCCCTTCGGTGACAAGATCAAATCTGAAATATCTGAGTATTAAGGCTGATTCAAATATTGGTCATGATTCTTTACTGTTGATATCTATTGTAGATTATTTTATCATGTTGTTACTGTACATAGCATTTGATGATTCTTGAAGACCAACTTTAACGCAGTGACTAATGGAGTGTTAAGTTGAAAGAGATAAAAATTATGTTTGCATATTATAGTTCGAATTTTATTTGAGCATTATTATTCTGAATCTAATTTTATATATCCATGCATTAAAGTTTACTACTTATGTTAAAAAAACTCCTCTAAACCTAAAACTTTAACACGGTGTCTCAGATTCATCTCCAGGTGTGTAGCCACAATGAAAATCATTTTCACCAATGCTTCAATGTTTGTTTCTATGAATAGTGCAACCACAGCATCATCCTGCTTCATTGTTCGATTAAAAAGGGTTTCCCACTTGCTCCCTGTCTGTACATGCTAGCTACTAATGCTTCAATTCACTTGCTAGAAGCGAGTAAGATGTAAGGAATAAATTGTTGTATCTCTCTTCCTAATGGCCTGAAGATGGTACACAACCACTTTGATGTTGATTGCATCTTCACAATGTAGGTAGATCAAGTGTCGATTGAGGCTACAAGGGATTGTTTGGGCCTTTTGGATTGCTTCTTGAATAGTTGTCAATGAGAAGGAGACTGATTTTTTGCTTGTTGAGATTGATGATCCTCTAGCTTGGACTACTTCTATACATAATCATATTAGGCCAAGGGTGATTGTCCATTACCTCAAAATCCGGTTTGGAACTAGGATCTCAACTATGGCCATGTGGGATTGGTGCCTTCAAAAGCTTCAAAACAAAGCTCCATAATTCGTAATTTATTAATCTACTTTCATAGTTAAGTTGCCATTATTTAGAAAATTTTACGAAATTGATCATTGTTTAGAGAATTTTACAGAGTTCTTATATATATCATGCGTTATTGGCTACCTAACAAGTCCCAATTCAAGAAATTGAGGCAGAATCTTAGGTCCTTTCTATGGTCTAAATATAGTGGTTACAACAGAAGTAGATTGGCTACAACAATTTGATGAGGGCATTTCTTTGAAGATCTTACTCTCATCTGGCAAATCCATGAAGTAACAATTCCCTATTCCAAAAGATTTTAAATTGACTTGTTGTTTGTTTAGGTGAGGACATCCAAAAGAGATGAAGGCATTTGAAGCCTCAGTTGATGAAACCATTGATATGTAAACGAAGTATGATCATTATATGTTTTTCAAATTCTCATATCACTTGTTCATTTGAAGATTTGGAAGTGAAGAAACATGGAATTGCCCCCATGGAGGCCAAGTAGTATACTCCATTTGATTTTCTGAGTATCTCAAGATTTTTGAATGAGCTCCCAATGCCATATTGGGATGAGCCCATTGTGAAATTCCATCGATATACCAATTCAACTACACTACATATTACATCTTTGTTGAAAGTTATTTCAAATCTTAATGTTGTACATGAGGATGTCATGATGAGAATGTTTGTATATACCTTGGAAGATTCTACAGAAATAGGGTTTCAAAGTCTTGGTGTAAAGGAAATATCTTCATTTGCAAGTCTATTTGAAGCAATTCACAAGTGTTGGGATCCTTGTTTTCAAGAACAAGATCAAGTTGAAGACTTTCATGATTGTCATGCTACATTTGATACTCACCATGACAAAGAAAGGGGATACAGGATCTAATGCTTGCATATTGATGTAAAACTCCTTAGATGCTCTCTTGGCTACGACAGAAGAAAAGGTGGAAGTAATGAAGGCCCTTGCTAAGTTTATCAAAGAAAAATATGGTGAACCAAATCAGTAAGAGCTTGGAAATGAGTTTAATGAGGATCACTTGGATGACCAAATTTATCTTGTATCCCATGAGCCACTTCTAAATGAGATTTCAAATCCATGTGAGGTGAAGAGCGATGAAGTTCTTAAAGACCCCTATTGCAACACCTAATGAAGAGCTTAATGTAGACAAATCCAAAGAAGACTATGTATTCCATGTTGTTTCAAAACAAACATGTTGTGATAATGATGTGCACTTGCATGAGGACATTCCAGCAGCCACGATCATGAATTTCATGGAGGAGAAGGATTTGGTAAGTTATGTTGAATTTCCTTTTCAAATTTATGGACATGATGAAATTTTTGAAGAGTTGAAAGGGATAAATCTTGTAGAGAAACACTTCGAGGATGAAGAAACTGCAAGTGCTTCCACTAGCTCATGTGATAAAAAGCATGGTAGACAGGAGGAGGAGGATGTGAGCACCCTTTTTGTGATTAAGATACGTAGATGGGATATGGATTGTTGGATTGTTCGTGGAGACCCCATCTATGATATGGATGGTGAGAGCTTGACAAATGAAAACTTGAACTTGCAATTTAGACCTTCGTTTTTCAATCAACCTTGAGAGCCACCTAATGGAGCATGAAGAGGACATCGCAAAGCCTATTTCCTTTGACCATGGAAAAACAAAAGATGTTGAGGTATGTGATGCACTTTCTATTGTTGATCAACATCTGTGTGTCCTCATCAATGGGGCAAATGTCTTGCAGCATATGGAGCGTTATGATCACATTACACATGCAACAATTTTCTAGCCATCGATATCTCCAACTTGTGTTGGACTTATGTATGAAAAATAATTAAAGGGATGTAATTTCAAGGCTGCAAAATGTTTGGGGTAGCAGCATGCTCACTCTTTGATGTATGGAAGCATTTTTTCAGCCTTCCAAAAGAGAGCATCAAGCTCCAAAGCATATGTTGGTTTGTTTTTTCAGATCTGATTTTTTAGGGCATCATGTGGAGATTTGATAGAAGGAAGCAAGGAAGGGAAGCAAACTTTTTATTAGTCTATCTTGGAGCCACCTTCTAAAAACTTGTTGATAGAGGCTATGATAGTGATCTGCATGCCAACAAAAGAGGACAATTGTTGGAGCATGTACATCAGCCTTTGGAGAGGCATCTTGCAGTGCAAGAGGTGATTTGTGGCTAGATGATGGACTTCTTTATTCATATGCCAGAGGTGATGATTATATAAGCCCTATCCAACATTGAATAGAGAAAGCATGTAGTGACATACATTAACCTTGGTGTGATATTAGGATTTTCTTCCATGTATAGGAGCTCACTTTAGATATTAGCCATAAAGTGACAGAGATTCCAGCCTATTCTTGCAGGATGCTTGACATAACCTTGTTTATGTTTGTTTCCAAACACAAGGGGAGATCTCATGTTTTCGATGAGATGACACGGTGGTTGCATTGGCTCTTTGATTCCACTTGGAATTTGCATATTCTTATTGTAGAGTAGGGTAGAAAGAATAAGCTCAATGTTCATGAGCAATGGATTTCATTTATGCTCCCTTGGCATTTTGAGCCCATGCCATTGTTTGTAGCACCCTTAAGAATAAGTAGTTAGATGGCCATTCTCAAGTGTTTGTAATGAATTGGGATTGAAAACATTTTGTACTATAATGCAAGCTACAGCTCCATGGAGTCCTAGTTACAGGTGCAAGCTACGGTAGCTCGTGGACACATCAAAGTTCAGCTTGTTCTTCCTTTCATCTCAAGTTTTCTCCCCATATTTCAGCTCCATGGAGTGAGGCGCACTTGGTGATCTATTCATCTATTTGAGGGAGCTTCTCTTGCTCCAATATTTTGTATTCTGATGTAAATTCTCTGTTCTTTAAGTTCAGAAATCTCTCAGGTCGAAAGGCCAAGAAATCTCATGTATTATTGCTCAATAATGAAGAAACAGTGCCATTTTCCCGCTACCTTGTTGTAAATTCTTGTAATCTTGTTGAATTCGAATGGATGTGTAAACTATTGATGATTTATGAATGAATGGACTGTCATTAAAGCATATTATGGGTTTCATGTTCAGTAACTAAGAATTTGTGGCCATTGGGTCGAATTGCATAGCCATTGGAGCAAACTACACCTTATTTCCCCAAGGGTCCAAAACTAGTTTTTTATATCTGATTGAAAGAAGTGATAACAGCCATGGGAAATCGATTGGTTATGCATATGAGTCTCTGATAATGTCTTCTACACATCCCCTGCTTCAATTTCAGAATTCGAGTGGGTTGCTGTACATTTGGGAAGCCATTTCTACCACTTACCCGGGGGGATTTGAGCCCAAAATTGCCAATCAAATTCTCTATCTTGTTTCAGAATTTAGTACAGACTTGCAGAAGTGTTTGGAGGGCTATAATACATCCCTGAACATAATATTAAGTTATTATATCATTCATACACCTTCTCTGAAGATTTGGAAGCAATTGGGCTGATTTGGAGACCAAGACACTAAAACTAGTCAAAAGCCAAAATTGTGATAAGATTGGAAAATTGGGCATTTTCGTAAAAATAAAAAAAATGGTCATTACATGAAAGTCAATATTAATATTGGTGTGAAATAAGGATACCCCCTTTCACCAACAATATTTTGCTTATTTATAGATGAATTAGAAGACATGATTAGGAATATGGAGTAGTACATATAGAAGGATACACTTTGCTATTGTTGTTTTATGAAGATGATATCATGTTGTTGGCTAACAACCAAGATAACGTCCAAAGACATCTAGTGCCTTATGCCAAATTTGTCACTACTCTAAAATGAAAGCTAATGAAAAAAAAACAAAGGTAATAATGATTGGCAATGTTGCAAACATAGTCTCCGCAAAAAAATTGGCAAGGTCCATAAAACATCATTTCGGAATATCTTAGGAACACATCAGCAAACATCAGCAATATATCGACAAACTTAAAAATAAGAAAAATATTCCTTTTTTTTCATTTTTTTAAACATCTACAGTAACAAGAACATCAAATAAATACGTTGCCACATAAATATAGAAAGATTGATATATAAGATGTCTAGTGATACATCACACATAAAAAATGAATCGTGTCATGAATCCTGAGTCATCAAATAATTTAATAAATGTATCTCATGATCATCATCATGACTCACAAGTCATCTACAATGAAATCAAGTAAATAAACTATCAATTCCATCTACCCCTTTTACGGGTAAAGGTAATCACTACAAAAATGGCTCTTCCACTAGAACTAGGAGAAGGTGCCCTTAGGCTCATGGGCCTCATACTGGACTCGGATGTCTTCTAGAAGAAGACCCTACAAAATGATGTCCTTTAGAAACTGAAGAAGACTCTCAAAATTGATGCCTATAGAAGAAGGTAGAACAAGTAGGCTTGATGTCACATTCAATATTTGGTTTAGATCAATAGGATTACAAAACTTCTATCGCAACAAGATAGTCAGTCATCAAAATTTAATCTGCTAGAACTAATTTCTTATGTTGTCCTGAGTTTAAATTTCAGTCACCTGCATAGAACCAAACTTGGCATTCAAGGAGTGACTTAATTAGGTTGTGTATATCAGATCAGTCTTAATTGGTTGGCAAATGAAGGGTTATGATGGCAATAGTAAAATATCATACTCAGACTTGATCCATAGTAGTACTCAAACAGCCTACCCAACAAATGTTGTTCAAGTGTTCAAAGAATGAAGCAAATGAAGCCTTGTAACAGCAGTAGTCAAATGGTATTAGAGAGAAATAGAGTCACTGTAGTGCTATCTCAGATTTAAATTATATTATTAGCCCAATAGCATTTGTAAATCGAACTTATCACATAGGTATGGTAATTGCCAAAATAAATATTTTTTCTAGAAGAAAATGATGAATGATACAATCAAAGCGATCAATCTTCAAGCCTGTCTCAGATCTTGAGTATATTAGCAGCCTAGGGAATAAGGAATTCAATGATCAATCTGCCTTAAATGATGGAATTAATATGTTACTTAAAACTGCAAATGACAAAAAAAAAGTGAAATCGGCTTTCAAAACCCCCATCTCTGGCTCAGCCACTTTTTTCCCAATTTCTCGGCGATTTCTCAAGAAAAATTGGGAAAAAATCAACCTGAAATTTTCAGCGATTTTGAAAAAATCAGCAGGGAGAAAATCTCGTGATTTCTCGGCGATGTTTGCAACACTGATAATTGGTACTTGGGATAAGAATATTCCATCATATTGAATGATGAAAAATTAAAGGGTGTTCCTTATTACAAGTACTTACGCCTAGAATTTGACTTTAGCTATAACTATAACCCTTGTGTGGAGAAATGTATAATAGGAAGCATAAAAGCTCTTAATTTTAGGCAAAAGAATTAAGTCATGGAGTTGAAAATTAAGGAATCAACTCTTCAAAACACCGATGTAGATAGTGGTCTTATAAAGTGGGGTCTAGGCCCAAAAAGAATATTTGGAAGAAAGTAGAGTGAGTTCAGAAGCAATTCTTATTAGAAAAACTATAAGAACTAGGTGTAAAGGTACAAACCCCTTACACTGTGATGTTAATTGAAGCAAGTATATCACCGTTAGAAGGAGAAACATTATGTCAATTTATGACCTATATAATCAAAATAAGACATATGGACACATACATCTTATCATATCAAGTAATGATTATAACACAATATAAAGGTTGGTATGTGTTGGGATAAGGATTGAAAAATGGGGAATTGAAAAGGTTTATTTGACAAATACACCATTATCAATTCAAGATTTGGTGCAAAAGAAGGTTAAAAATAAGCTTTGGCAAGATCATGGGGAGATATTGATATTTTATCAATGTGGGATCAACCCAATAAACACCTACACAAAACAACAATACTTGCAAGAGAAAATCTCAATGTCTAAAAGATGTATAATCTAGCAAATTTATAGTTTGCACAAATTGCTAAATTATCACCCACCAATGCAAAGAGGGCGATGGAAAAATATAAATTGAAAAAAGCATCTATGCCTGCTTTTCAAGAAAGGAGTAGTTGAGGATGAGGTGCATGTGATGTTGAGATTTCATGTATAAAAACAAGGAAGTACCACTTAATAAAGCATGAACAATTGAATATTTTAAATAGGTTGTTGATTTTTCCCTATAAACAAGTAGGTAGTTATATTAAGGATATTTTAAAACTTCAAAACATGAATATTGACAATATACATAGTACAGGTAGAGGCATGCTGGCGATCCTACTATGTGAAATCTGACATCAGTAGCTACAGTTTATACTTAACAAAAGAAGAAAGAACGGGAGATTGTACACTACATCTTCCCCTCCTTGGTGCTTGATTCTCAATAAAATTGATATAAAAAGAACACTATAAATGTACAAAAAATTGTGTAGGAAAGGAGTTACAATGGATTAGATGGTAATATTAGCTTCAAGTATATGTACAATAAATATGCAACCTCTTTTGACACACCCTACCAACTATCCAAAAAGTAAATAAGAACCATATCATTTATAGGGCACAAATGCCTAACGGTAAGAGGTTTGTCAAAAGAAAGAAAAGATTCATAATCATAATATATATAATAGATAATATACTCCTCTAAAATACAAACCAACCTGTTTAGGAAAACAAAAGTCAATTAAGCCCTGTTGACGCATGACCAAAACTACAATCTTAACAAAAAAAATGTATAATACATATACTGATGAAAAAATTTAAAGAAAAATATTTGCTAATGGATAACAAATTAAGGATGACTTAAATCCTCTGGTAACTTGGATCCTTCTAAAGATGGCCGGATTAAGTTGGATTTCAATTGGATAGTCAAAGGTAACCCGGGTTTGGCAAGAGAAAGAAGTATTTTGAGAAACAAAGAGGGTAGAATTCTGTCTATTGTAAATTCACTAGAAGGGCGACTAATAATCACGTGGAGGCCAAATCCTTGACTTAAGAAATTAAGCTATACCTTTGGAATTGTTTCCATGTTGTAGAACTTTAACGGAATTCTAAGCTACTCACTGACATTTTTCTAGGAAAAACCTATATAACTGATTGGTCCATCAATAATAAGATGTCCTCAATTGATCAAGCTAAGGTCAAGATGAACATTTCCTTCTTGCACACCAAGAGAGCAGCTAATAAAGTTACAAATTGGGCGGTGAATCACAAAAAGGAAAACCTTAAAATCAACAAGGTTGAATTAGTCCACCTCCTTTCCACATCACCCCTAGCAATGCATAATCACACCCTCCATATACCCCTTCCCCAAACCTTAGGGAAAGGCGATCTACCAGCTATGATGAAAAATGGGCTATCTCGAGAAAAAATAAAATCTCCATAAGGGAGAAGGACTAATAAGATCTGGCAAAGAGGCCCATCACCCTACATACTCCCACGAGCTCCTATTTGTTGCAACAATCTGGAAGGGGGATGTATTATGCCATGATAGTTATTATACTACTTTCATTATGTCATTCAAGCATAAATGCAAGAAGAGCCATGGAGATCTCATCCTAAAACCACCACGGGGATGGAAGGAAGAACCATCCTATCGTCACTTTCTATTAACTAAAAGAGGTGAATCAAATCATGTGGGGATACACAAAACTAAGACTAGAGGTTGTGAAGGACATTGTTGGAAAATACAAAGTTGTTGTAATGTTCTGTTTTTTATAAAAGGGAATAACTGAGGACTAATAGCACTAGGAGCAAAAAGGTACATCAATTCAGTATTATTAAGTCATCAGTGTAGAAAGAAGGCCATCAGAGTTCGTATTCTAAAGCATGCGGAGCATGCAGGCCTTGTTTAGTTAGTATTAAAGTCAACATCAAATTAGAATTGCATGCATGCAAAAGTGAAGCATAAACCCTAAAAGTGACCTGCAAACCCTAAAAGCATACGAAGATCTATTTAAGAAGGGTTATGGGACTAAAGGAGATATCTATTGTTATTGTTGATTGATTTTGGAGTTTCGAGCAGCAGCACAGCGTGCAGCCGCGGCAGTTGGGGTTGGAGACGGTGTCTTCAGCTAGCGAGGGTTCAGCAATGAGATATCTACCCTAGTCTCTTATTGGGATAGATCATCCAGGTTTATCCACTGCATCCATCATATACTACAGTATTCGGAGATCCAGCACATTCCGAAGGGTTATTAGCAGATCCACGTTTTGCAACCGGAAGTAGGAGGGAAAACACAGAAGGATTCGTTGGGACCACAAAACCCAGTCTTTCCTCCGCATGTCAGCTTCCTCTTTCTCAGCAGGCCTATCCTACGGTATGCAGTGATTATCAGCCATCAATTTGCTCACCTAGAGAAGCTCTCAGCCAAACAAATCAGTTGGGGGCGTGAGCAGCAGAACTGCCAATCAATTCGCTAGGGCACTTAGAGGCATCCAAACCTCCGCATGTGCCAGTCCATCTCTCCGGCATCAGTAGACAGACAAGCTCAGAAATTTTCAGCCCGAACGGACCTCTCCTCCTACAAAAACGTCACCTTCAGTCTAGAGGGTGCTTACGGTACTACGAGGTGGTAACACCGAAGGAAAAGAGCATTATTAGACCACCCATCCGGATCCTTATGCATACAGCGATTTCTAGAATCATTATCAGTCGGCATATCAGTGGCAAGCGTTAATTTCTCTCTTCAAAACCCTAACTCTAATTCAGCTATATTTTAGGGCATTTTTGTATGGCGAGTTTGCATGTACAGTTATTTTGCAAATTTGTATGAGATTGAGTGTGCGAGTCAACACTATCATAGAGCATTAGAGAATATCAGTATTTGGGATATTACAGTGGTATTAGAGAATGATCCTTGCCAGCTGTGGGCACATAGCAATTGAATAAAAGTGCATGGTCACATAGCAAGTTATATTTTTACACCTAGGTTTGACCAACTTTTACCCACATTGACCAAGGCCTAAAACATCTTGGAATTTCACCACAAACAAAACCACATGCTCATCATAATGGATATCTAAAAATGTAGTCAAATCAAAAAGCAGCTAAACCCTAATCTTGACCCAAAATTTGGCAATGTCAAATTGCAACCAAATTTCACCCTCGTGTTGTACTCAATACCATGTAACTAAAAGCCCCTGGGGGAGTAGATCAGTTGGCGATAGGGTGCACTGTTAATGCACTCCTTGTGACGTCATTGGTTCAACCTCATGAGCTTTGTGTACCATGCATGGGGCAGTGATGGTATCGCTAGGGGTATAGTGGCAGCAGAATGGAATCGACCCCATGTCACGCAAGTATGAGCCCAACCCAACCCTATTACCAATTCCCCTAGTTACCAAACACAAAATATCGTGTAACTTAAAATGTGAGCATCTTTGAAGACACAAATTATATTTTTAGACCTAGGTTTGACCAAGTTTGACCAAATTTGACCAAGGCCTAAAACATCTTAGAATTTCACACATAGAATCACATGGTCATCTCTCCAAAAAGGCTATCCAAATCTACTTTCAGAATTCAATAAATATAAAATTTCTTCAAAATTGTGAATTTTGAAAATTTGAAGGTGCCATTTAGAGAACTCTCAACTAGGTGCCCAAAATTATCATCAACTATTGAAAAAGATGAAGTATCTAAAAACTAAAAACTTATAAAAATAGCTAAATCAAGATTCTGGAAGTGCCCAAATAATTGACGACAACCTCCCATGAATCCTCTAAAGTTTAAAAGTCTATTCGATGCACGAGGAACACCTGCTAAAAATAAATATAGAAACTTGCAAAAATAGCACATGTGCTATCCGCATAGAATACATATATCTCTGGATGATCTCTAAATATTCATACAATACAACTCCGAAACAAGCTCTGTTTGGAATAAAGATCTACAACAATGTACCAATGTGGCCTAGGTACTCACGAATAGTCGATATTGAATCTACAGTTTATGTGTCCATGAACCATTGATGTCAAACCAAATAAGAGGACTTTGGAGAAGTCCAACTTTATCTCGAATATATTCATGAACATGTGCTAGAACTTAACACTTGAATTTACATGAACAAAACCGAAGTTAACAGTATCCTTATATATTATTTTATCAACATTAAGGTTTTTCTTCGCCTTTTAATCCTTTTGACATAATAGATCCAAGGTTAAGATAGATCTATGCTAGTTTGTTTAAATCTAGTAAATAAAATGAATAATATTTTGGTCAAAATTAGTCAGTGAAAAGTGGATAACGTGCCATACTTCTATATTAATGTTTGTATCTCCTATGTTGAGGAGACAAATTGTAATCAATCACTTCACAGTCACTCCATCAATGACACCATTAATCACTCCGGCAATCATGCCACAAATCGCTCCATCAATCACCCCACTAATTACTCCATATACCGATTTGGGCTCTATTTATTCCTATAAATATCTAATGGATTATAGGTTGTACACATTGTGTACAGTTGGGGGAATCTGTCTTCTCGTGTTCATGAGTGGATGATTTATCTTAGGGTTTCCATTCATTCGTGTATATTGCTACCTTTCTATAACTATGTAGATGTCAATTGGTATCAGAGACTAACGAACAGTCCTTGTACCCACCTTGATTTCAGTCCAAAATTTTGGCTTTAGAAGTTACAACCCACCAAAATCAAGTTTGGGAAGCACAACAAACCTAACCTCCTCTGTTTAGCCTGAAAGACTCCTAGAAAGAATATCTCATTGTGTAAATTATTTTGTCCTTCTGCAGGAGGACTTGAATCAACCTCCATACAATGTTTTGTACGACCTCAAGAAATGTGCTAGAATTAAATTTAATAATTTATCCAATCAACCTGAAAGTTTACCAGCAAAATGGTCTCGTGGAGGACATCAGCTTTTCCTTATGTGGCAGGTACAAATTCTATTTTCATATAAAACTTTTGTTGACCTTGTGATAAATGCAAAAAGATTCAAAATTTATGGGTCAAGTTGAAATTTTGCAGGGAAGTAGAATTTACACATCTAAACCTTTTTTATTTCTATTGTTAGAAAAAACTCCTTGTCGGTTTTCATTTACTTCATCGTATTAATTAAAAATAAAAAAATCTCTATTATTATGTCACTAGTTACAACAACAAAAAAATGAAGGGTTTTCTTGCAAATCTACTTTATTTGGTTCATCTATCAAGTTTGTTGCATCGCGTCATACAAGAAGAACACTAAGTCCTCCCAAGATCCTAAATCTCGTTAGGAAACTAATTAGGCTCGTACAACACTTTGCAAAACATATGTAAGAACGACAACATCAAAACCAAGATTAGCAACGGATCCTTACCACCCAACCTACCCTACAACGTTTGTCTGAGAAGGAATTTCATACCAAAATAATGGAAGACATTATGGCCATGTTCCAAACCTTACAACAAGTTCTCTAATAACCATAGGTCTACAATCAACCCTTTTGACATTTTTACCCTCCTATTGAAGCAATCTCCACCCTCCTGCACTTGTCCATGCTGACCATCATGCATCTATGGTGTTGAAGAATCATACAAAAAAATTCCCCACATCATCATCTTAGGTGTTCTTGCCTTCAATGGACCTCTCTATTTGTATCCATTCAAATTTGCTCTCACAATCTTCTACTCGCTCTATAATTTTGTAGACAACTCACGGAAACTTCCAACTTAAGCAAGGAGGACTGCCTACACCGCACGATGCTTCATATCCTCAACTCCTTGCTCCCACGCACCTCAACTGTGAAGCAAAATAAGTTCAACCCTTCCAAGTAAAATGCTACTTGTGTAGTTCGTCCTATTCATGTTCCTTACAATAGGTACAATATTTTTTGCATCAGTGCTTCCCCTTCATAACTTTCAACAAACTTCTATTGGTTTTATTCTTAAGAAAAGAAGACATCCAATGGTTTTCTTCCATGAACCACTTCCCATAGACAAAGTTTTTGCATCAATGCTTTCCATTTACAACTTTCAACAAACTTCTATTGGTTATGTTCTTAAGAAATGAAGACATCTAATGGTTTTCTTCCATGGACCACTTCTCGTAGACAAAGCAATCTGCCACTGGTTCAAGCACTCCATTTTTAGCAAGTACATGGGTCTTTGGGTCCTTACAAAGACCGCAACTAGACAAGGCTTAGAGATTATTTTGTGCTTCTCTGGAAGGGGTGTACCCCCAAACACCTTCCTTTAGACAAAGCGCATGTGAAAAATTGATAATGTACAATACTTTAGAATATCTGTATATTTTAATTAATGAAACAAATTATAATCAATCACACTAGTAAAGACAAATTATAATCAATCACACCAGTAATCATTCCAGATGCCAACATGTATTCTTATAAATATCTAATGGACTATATAGGGTACATAGTGTGTATCTCTCTTCTCTTGTTCATGTGTGGATGTTTTCTCTTAGGATTTCTCTCTTCATTCGTTCATATTGTTGCTTTGCTCTGGTTGTGCACGAAACGAGTAAGATACATCATTCATCGATGTCTTTTTACATTATAATATTTAAAAAAGTGGTCTATTTTCGCATTACACACCACACCAGACAAGCAGACACATGTATATATCCCCATTTTGAGCAATTTGCTTCTTTCATTGCAAAAAACACTAGTATGTAGGAATAAATAGGTAGAGTATTGTCTGTCTCTAGTCTTTTTGGGTTGTGAAATTTTTGAAAGAATTTAGGAATAAATGAAAATTCCAGTTTTATATATGTACATGATCTCACCTACCTAAAGTGTGTATATATATATAAACTAGCATATCCATAGACGTTTTTATTTGAGATTTGGGGTATACTACCGAATTGTACTCTTGAGATTGATTCTATGGCAATTCAAAATTCGAAATATAAGAAAAAGCATGGATAACTCGTAACTGATGAATGGATAACCCATAGTTCATGGTAGATAACTAGAAGAATGTGAGATAAAAAGAAAAATAATATAAAAAATAACTGATAGTTGATAAATGGATAACATGAAGTCGGTGATAACACATAGCTAAGCATGGATAACTCACACTTTAACCTGTTTAACTAGAAGTATATGAGGAATAAAAAAGAATTTCCAAACTATCTTCCATTCCATAACTATCTCTTAACCATTTGATCCCTATTGACGTGATCCAGCCACAAACTATATGGGTGTGCTAGTAATTGTTTATTCCGAATTTTGAACAATTGCCATAGATTCAATCTTGACAGTACACTTTGTTGATTTTCTAAGCAACATCAAGAGTCATTCTCTTCGGAGAATGGGACCACTTGGTCCGAGACCATGCTGAAGACTCAACCCAGTGTTGAGTGACCATTATGTTGAATGGTAGATATCTGGTCTGGGACCATGATATAAACCCAAATCTGCCCTGGGTAGACTCAACCTTGTGTTGAGTAGACATCTGGTCTAGGACCATGATGTAGACCAGTCTGGGACTGGTAGACTTAGCTTAATTCTAAGCAAAGTTACAAAAACCGAGGAAAAAACCGGATCATAAAACTAGTCCACCAAAAATACATAAAATATTCAAATTTTAATTTTTTTTAAATATTCATGTGCATCCATGTGAGTTCAACCTACTTTCCATGGATGCACATGAATATTTTTATTTTTATTTTAAATTGAAGACAAAAAAAGGAGCTCATGTCAAGACATAGAAAGGATGCTTTCATTCTTCAGGAGGTCTTGTCAAGACATATTAGGAATGTTCATTGTCCAAGTGAATATAGTTGTCTATGTGCTTCATGTTTCAGTTTCTATAAGCAACATGTTTTGCGTCATTTGATGCCGAGTGCAACAAATAAGCTAGCTACTAGAGAAACCTGACTGAAGTCCAGTTATTTTTACTCTGTATTATTTTTTGACTCTTTTCACTTGACAATTGGAACTGTTACAATTTGTCATTTTGTTTTTGGTTCGGCACTTTGTAAATTCCTTTGCATATTGTATTTACAAAGGAATCTTGACTAAGTGTATGGCTTCAACTTCAATATTTTGGTCAATTATAAGCTTTGTTTGTTTGCAATGTTCTAGCATTTGTACTGGGGTGCCAGGCATTCAAAAAGCTTGATGGATTCAATACTGTTCACATGCCAGATGATTTTGTGCATTTAGAAATGTCTTCTGCATATACAAATTGAGCAATTTATTTCATGTGCATGAAGTTTTACTTTGCATGTATATTTGTAGATTATTTGAATTTGAAAGAACAAAACTGAGCTCATGTGTATAACTGTAGTACAGGTTGCATGAATCATGTTCTTACTGAAGATGGCTATATTTCCTTGTGTAACTGTCTTCCTTGCATTGATGGTGTTAAAGTTTCGGCCATGGCAAGCAGATTCTTCATGCTGATAAATTAACCTAAACCTAGTTAGTTTAAAAACTGAAATTTTCAATCAAAACAACAATATCTGCATATGTTAATCTACAAACATGCGCTGCTGGAAATTACAAACTGCAAATACAGAATGCAGAACACTCAATATTACAATTATCTCCTCTTTACTGAAAAGAAGAAAAGTACACTGTTGTAGCTCAAAACTAGAACTTGCCAACCAACACTAGTGAACACCAAGGTCCCTTTTATAGTGTAAGAGACAATGTATTTGGTCACATGCATGAAAACACCTAAGGTGACTCAATCAAATCCTAACCTTAATTTATTCAGCGAAAAATATTTTAAAAAACCTCTTTTTTGGCATCTGTACGGCCCTGTACAAACCGGCCGGTTTCCTGGGAAAACCGGTTTTGGACCGGTTTGATACCGAACCAGGTAGTTCGTGGACCAACCCGGCCCAAAACAGTTAGGTCCTCCGGTTCAGACTGGAAACCCACCAAAACTGGGCTGACCGGCCAGTTTTGTCGGTTCTGGTCCGGTTTTGACAACGTTGGTTCTGAGTAGCCATTCTCTAGGAGAATGAAGATATTGTAAGCCCTAGACTAGGTCTAGGCATGTGTGTGGCACTTTGACCCTTGATCTATGGGCTTGGTGTGCTTCTCCCAGGATTAGCTACCCTTGATTAAGTTACCCTAGTACCAGATCTAGGTGTCACACAGTGTGTGAGATAAAAGTATTAATAACTCTCTTGGTTTATGATGATGTACTTTTGAAATAAAAAAGTACCACAAGAGCACTTGGTAAAAGGCCAAAGTCAAAAGTCAAAAGAAATAAAGACTTTTTGTACCACAGGAAAAGGACCACAGGTGGAAGACAAAATTAACTAAGGACTTCTTATAAAAGTCAAAGGAAAAAAATAAAAGTACCTTTTTGGTAAAAGTGAAAGTGAAATTAGGAAAAGAATAAAAATATTATTATTTTTATCTTTCCTAATCTTGTCCACCTAAAAGGACCACAGGTGAAAAACAAAATTAAATAAGGACTTCTTATAAAAGTGAAATTAGGAAAAGAATAAAAATATTATTATTTTTATCTTTCCTAATCTTGTCCACCTAAAAGGACCACAAGTGGAAAACAAAATTAAATAAGGACTTCTTATAAAAGTCAAAGGAAAAAATAAAAGTACCGTTTTGGTAAAAGTGAAAGTGAAATTAGGAAAAGAATAAAAATATTATTATTTTTATTTTTCTTAATCTTGTCCACTTACAAGTGAACAAAGGCTATAAAAGAAGATCAAGCCTTCTCATTTGACACACACACTTTTGCTCTCACAGGTGAAGAAGACTATCTTATGTTTAAATCCTCAGCTAGGGTTTTATCAGCAAAGTCCATCTTCAGCATTTTTGCACAGCCATCTTCGGCATTCCATTTTTTGGGCAGTTTTCAGCAGTCTGATATTTTCAAGCAATTTTCAGCAATCTGATATTTTCAGGTAGCTTTCAGTAGTCTGATATTTTCAGGCAGTTTTCAGAGAGTCTGATATTTTTGGGCAGTTTTCAGACAGTCTGATATTTTTGGGCAGTTTTTAGACAGTCTAATATTTTCGGGCAATTTTCGGCAGTCTGATATTTTCGGGCAGTTTTCGGCAGTCTGATATTTTCGGGCAGTTTTCAGCAGTCTGATATTTTCGAGCAGTTTTCAGCAGTCTGATATTTTTAGGCAGTTTTCAGCAGTCTAATATTTTCGAGCAAGAGAGAGAAAATCTCAGTTTTCTGAGAAAGCCCTAAATTGGTAATTTTCTGTAATTCTAGAAATTGTGGGTAAAATTATCAATGTGATTTTTACTGATAAATTTTGCAATTACTGTGGTTAAAATCCAAATCTGGATTTGAGGAACTTTTTGAAGAATTTCTTAAGCCATCTCATTTATGAGATGAGCTATTATTACTTTTGGGGTTTTTGTCCTTTGAAGGTTTTCCCCAGTGAAAAATATTGTGTCCATGTGTGCTGATGTGATGAATGTGTTTTTACTACACTGCTGATCTATTTATGTTTATCTGCAAATTTTTAAAGTTTATGTTAATGCTGAAAATTCAACATGGTATCAGAGCTTAGCATGTGAAAACACAGTAAAGGGATACTGTTGTTGTTTCTCACTAGATCTTGGAATAAGATTTGCAGATCTAACATTTGGATAAGTGACAGAGATGGCTACTGTTGGTTTCAAACCGGAAGAGAAGCTCTCTGGTTCAGCAAACTTCAATTCCTAGAAGGCCAGGTTGACAGCCATTCTTGATGAGAATGACTTGGATGACATTGTTCTTAATGTCACAGAAGAGCCAACTACAAATGCTAGCAGGCTTTTCTACAAGAGGAAGCAAGGTAAGGCTAGAAGAGTTATTTATGATTCTATCAAAGAAGAATTGATGCCTAACATCACATCCTTGAGGACTGCTAAAGAATGCTATGATACATTGGTAAACCTCTATTGAAAAGAAGGCTCCAAGTCAAAAGAGAGTCTTGAAGAAGAGGCTACGAACTTTGAAGCTGAACAAAGATGAAAGTGTTGGATCCTTCTTCACCAAGATGAAACAGGTAAGAGATCAACTCCTTGTTATTGTTGTTACTGTTGATGATGATGATCTTGTACAAATAGTGCTTGATGGTCTCCCAAGCTCTTGGGAAACCTTCATGGCATCCGTCTATGGACAAGAAAATCAGCCAACCTTTGAAAGGCTTTGGCATGATTGCATACAAGAAGAAGCAAGGAACAATGACAAGGTAATCAAGCAAGATAACCTTGCACTTGCAGCAAAGACCAAGTAGTTCAAGAAGTCTTTCCATCGGCAAAAGAAAGGGAAGAAACCCCTAGGTAAGTTTTCTGACATGTCTAAGATTGAATGTTATACTTGTCACAAGTTTGGGCATTATGCTAGAGACTACAGGCAAAACAAGAAGAAACCCAAAAGAAGGTTTCAGGCATCTGCTGCAGAAGCAGAGGAAGAAGAAAATGAAGAACCAAAGAAGAAGAAAAAAGTCAAGGCTAATAAAACTGATGAGCCTAGAAGAGAGTACTATTTGATTTCTGCTCTAACTGGTTCTTTCTCAGCTTGCTCTACTTCTTGGTTGGTGGAAGGTGGTGCCTCCAAGCACATGACAGGTAACCAAGGTACCCTTACCAGTTACAGAAAGAAGAAGTTCACCACTTAGGTAGAACTTGGAGATGACTCCACTTACAAGATTGAAGGAGTTGGCTCAACTTCACTTCAACTTGATTCAGGTACGGTTCTTCATATTGATCATATTCTTTATGTTCCTGGTTTAAAGAAGAACCTTTTATCTGTTGTCGGTTTAGAAGACAAGGGCCACAGAGTCCTCTTTATGGACAAGAAGGTCTTTTTATGGGCAAAAGACACAGATTTAGACTCAGCAGTACAGATTGGGGTTCGAGAGGGAGATCTCTACAAGGCTTCAAAAGTTTACACTCATGCTTTAGTACATCACTCAGTTGATCCCTGTGAACTTTGGAATAGAAGGTTTGGACACCTTCACTACACAGCTCTCCCAAGATTGCAGAAGATGGTTACAGGTATGCCAAGAGTTTCTTTAAAGCAAGAAGGAATTTGCAAAGGATGTGCTCTAGGTAAGAACACTAAGAAATCCTTTCCCAGAAGCAATAGTAGATCTAAAGGCATTTTGGATTTGATTCATTCTGACATTTGTGGGCCCATGTCTTCACCCTCCTTGAGTGGGTGTTTATATTATGTCTTGTTTATTGATGACTACTCTCGGAAGTCTTGGATTTACTTCCTCAAGGCCAAGAGTGAAACCTTTGACAAGTTCAAAGAGTTCAAGACACTGATTGAAAATCAGACTAGCAGGCACATCTGTATCTTGAGATCAGATAACGGAGGTGAGTATGAATCTAATGAGTTTGATGATTCTTGTCGAGAAGCAAGAATCAAGAAAGAGCTGACAGTGCCTTACAACCCCCAGCAAAATGGGGTTGCACAAAGGAAGAATAGAACGATCTGTGAGGCTACTAAAGCCATGATCATTGATCTAGATCTTCCTTTGTCTTTATGGGCTGAAGCTACCAAAACTGCAGTGTACATCCAGAACAGAAGCCCTCATGCTATCTTGGGTGAAAAGACTCCACAAGAAGTCTTCACCAAGAAGAAACTTGCAATTGATCACATGAGGATATTTGGCACTCCTGTGTATGTTCATGTGCCAAAAGAAAAGAGGGCCAAGCTAGAGCCTTCCTGTAAAAAAGGCTTATTTGTTGAGTACAGTGATTGCTCGAAGGCTTATCGAGTATATATACCTGGACAAAGATACATTGAGGTCAACAGAGATGTGATCTTCCATGAGGAAGCAGTGTTTCGTAAAACACTAGAGCTTTCAGTGGAAGATACAATTGCTCCACTTGAGTGTCCAGATTCAGAAATCCAGAGGGAGGAAGAGTTTGATGATCAAACTCCAGATGTTCCTGAGAACATTGAAAGTCCACTAAAAGAACTACTTGAAGTTCCTCCTTCCAAAAGGAGACTTGCGAGAAACGGTACAAGAAGCCGAGAAGCATAAAGCTCCTCCAGGGACTTTCAGAGAAAGCATAAGACCACAGAAGTACTTCGGTCTTATGAGTCAGCTTATCAGTTCAGAACCTTCATCGTACGAAGAAGCAACAAGTAAACAGGTATGGGTTGATGCCATGATTGAAGAGTATAAGTCAATCATGAAGAATGATGTTTGGAAAGTTGTTCCCATACCTACAGGAAAGTCAGTAGTGACTTCCAGATGGCTTTATAAGATCAAGCATGCTGCAGATGGTAGTGTGGAGAAGTATAAAGCCAGATTCGTAGCTCGTGGCTTCACTCAGAAAGAAGGCATTGACTATGACGAGACATTTGCACCTATTGCCAGGTACACTACCATTAGAACCATCATTTCACTTGCTGCAGTATTCGGATGGAAGTTACATCAAATGGATGTAAAGACAGCCTTTCTCAATGGTAAGATTGAGGAAGAGGTTTATATTGAACAACCTAAAGGCTTTGTTACTCATGGGAAGAAGACCCATGTATGTAAACTGAAGAAAGCCTTGTATGGACTGAAACAGGCTCCGGGAGTCTGGTATGCCAGGATGGATGGATTCCTCCATAGCTTGGGGTTCTCCAAAAGTACAACTGATTCTAACTTGTACTTTAAAGTTGTTCATAATCATGTCTTGATACTTGTTCTATATGTAGATGACTTGTTTCTTACAGATGATGAACAGTTGATAGACCAATGTAAGAGGGAGCTTACCTCTGAATTCGAGATGACAGATCTTGGATTGATGCATTACTTCCTTGGCTTAGAAGTCTGGCAAAAGCCAGGTGAGATCTTCCTGACACAAGGAAAGTACGCAGTGGATATCTTGCAGAGATTTGGGATGCAGGACTGCAAGTCCATGAGCATACCAATGACTACCAACTTGACAAAGTTGCAGGACTCAGCCTCTAGTTCACAGAATGTGGACTCTACTCTATACAGACAGCTCATTGGTTCCTTGATGTATCTCGTGCATACGAGACCAGACATCTGCTACACAGTGAATGCACTGAGTCAATTCATGTCAGATCCGAAGCACATACACTTAGTAGCCGCCAAACATGTACTCAAATATGTGCAAGGGACTATCACTTATGGGCTCAAGTATACTTCTAGCAGTGGAGTATTGTTATCTGGAAAATCAGATTCAGATTGGGTTGGCAGTGCAGTCGACCGAAAAAGTAACTCTAGTTATTGCATCAGTATGGGATCACCAATGATCTCTTGGTCCAGCAGGAAACAGGGTTCGATAGCTCAGAGTAAAGCTAAGGCAGAGTATATTGCTACAAGCGATGCCTGCAAGGAAGTAGTTTAGCTCAGAAAGTTGTTATATGATCTGTTCGAGGGAAAGCTTGACTCAATGATCATCCATTGCGATAATCAGAGTTGCATAAAGCTTTCAGAGAATCCAGTGTTTCATGACAGATCGAAACACATTGAAATGAGGTATCATTTCATCAGAGACCTAGTGCCAAGAGGGGCTCTGAAGTTGCAGTACATTCGTACAAATGAACAGATTGCAGATATCTTGACCAAGCCTCTGACAGCATCAAAGTTCGTGTACTTTCGTGACAAGCTTGGTATGGCAGAGAATGCCTCTCTCGCTAAGAGGGAGTGTTGATTTTTTTAGCAGCATCGAGGGCCCTTCTCTTCGGAGAATGGGACCACGGTAAAGACTCAACCCAGTTTTGAGGGACCATTAGAGATATAAGGGTAGATATCTAGTCTAGGACCATGATATAAACCCAGATATGTCCTGGGTAGACTCAACCTTGTGTCGAGTAGACATCTAGTCCGGGACCACGATGTAGACCAATCTGGGACTAGTAGACTCAGCTTAGTTCTAAGTAGCCATTCTCTGGGAGAATGAAGACACTGTAAGCCCTAGACTAGGTCTGGGCATGTGTGTCGCACTTTGTCCCTTGATCTATGGGCTTGGTGTGCTTCTCCAAGGATTAGCTACCCTTGGTTAAGTTACCCTAGTACCAGATCTAGGTGTCACACAGTGTGTGAGATAAAAGCATTAATAACTCTCTTGGTTTATGATGATGTACTTTTGAAATAAAAAAGTACCACAGGGGCACTTGGTAAAAGGCCAAAGCCAAAAGTCAAAAGAAATAAAGACTTTTTGTACCACAGGTGGAAGACAAAATTAAACAAGGGCTTCTTATAAAAGTCAAAGGAAAAAAATAAAAATACCTTTTTGGTAAAAGTGAAAGTGAAATTAAGAAAAGAATAAAAATATTATTACTTTTATCTTTCCTAATCTTGTCCACCTAAAAGGACCATAGGTGGAAAACAAAATTAAATAAGGACTTCTTATAAAAGTCAAAGGAAAAAATAAAAGAACCTTTTTGGTAAAAGTGAAAGTGAAATTAGGAAAAGAATAAAAATATTATTATTTTTATTTTTCCTAATCTTGTCCACTTACAGGTAAACAAAAGCTATAAAATAAGATCAAGCCTTTTCATTTGACACACACACTTTTGCTCTCACAGGTGAAGAAGACTATCTTATGTTCAAACCCTCAACCCCTCAACTAGGGTTTTATCATCAAAGTCCATCTTCAGCATTTTTGCACAGCCATCTTCAGCATTCCATTTTTTGGGCAGTTTTCAGCAGTCTGATATTTTCGGGCAGTTTTCAGCAGTCTGATATTTTCGGGCAATTTTCAGATAGTCTGATATTTTCAGGCAGTTTTTAGCAGTCTAATATTTTCAGGCAGTTTTCAACGGTCTAATATTTTCGGGCAGTTTTCAACGGTCTAATATTTTCGGGCAGGAGCGAGAAAATCTCAGTTTTCTGAGAAAGTCCTAAATTGGTAATTTTCTGTAATTCTGGAAATTGTGGATAAAATTATCAGTCTAATTTTTACTGATGAATTTTGCAATTACTGTGGTCAAAATCCAGATCTGGATTTGAGGAACTTTTTGAAGAATTTCTTAAGCCATCTCATTTACGAGATGAGCTATTAATGCTTTTGGGGTTTTTGTCCTTTGAAGGTTTCCCCAGTGAAAAATATTGTGTCCATGTGTGTTGATGTGATGAATGTGTTTTTACTGCACTGCTGATCTATTTATGTTTATCTGCAAATTTTTAAAGTTTATGCTAATGCTGAAAATTCAACACACTTGTCTCATCCTCATCCATAGATGAAAAAGCATAGGCCGTAGCCCACCCCAAATCTCAAATAAAAGCGTCTATCAACGTAACAAACTTTTCTGAATAGGAAAAAAATTTAAAAAATACCTAAAAAATGGTTTAGCTTGATAGTCTAGAAGCAAAATCATCAAAAGAGAATGACAACCATAACATAACTGAGAAAGGTGACTTGTAATTCTGGAATAGTCTGCACTATCTAGTATCATATCATATCTATGGCCTTTAGCCTTTGCATAGAAATATTTCTCTCATTTTGTATCTCTTAATATCTCACAAACAATTAAAACTAAAAGAGATTATGGAAAACAAACCACAAAATAAAAATACTAATCTATTTGTACAAAACCGCACAGATAGAATTTCCAGAAACAGAACTACATTTTTGCAAGCTCTGTTTAACATGTGATTTTTATTTTACAATAATTGGTCATGGCAATGATAGTGCAAAAATGTATACCCAGTAATTAAAAGCAAATTAACAAATAAAGATCAGCTTTCAATCTTGACTGATGATCCATGCATTCCCCACATTCATCAAATTACTGTACAAGTTTCTGAATTAAAAATTGGATTGACCTCATGCATGGAGAATCCTCAGAACTTTGTAGTATCTAACTATTTTCTCTCTTCTATATGCTAGTTTTATAAGAACTTTATCTGATGCAGCTCACAATTGGTAAATACTTAATATGGATCCCATGTGCTATTTGGAATTTGGATTTGAATACAAGTCACAATTTCATGTATCTCTTATTTTCAAATCTCGAATTTCTCAAGGTTTGATTTTGCTTTTTATTATTTTTTTACATAGTAGCATCTTATTTTCAGAACACCAACTTTCGCAGGCTTTGATTTTTTTCCTTTACTGCAGTATTTATGCTTCACCTTTTACACTGTTTTTATCCCTCCCAAAGCTCATAGCCTCTCCTAGGCTACCAGGATATTTCTAGAGACTCTATTTAAGAAAAAAGGGTTCCGGCAACTGGCTTTAAAGCTAAAGAAAATTCTACGATGTAAACAGAGCTTAAATGATGTGCTTTTTATGGTGCAAATGAGGTTCAGGTATACCTTAAAAGTTGAAAAGGTTTAAATTTCATAAATACCCTTAGTATTTTAAAAACATTTCAAATTAGTCATTATAGTCAGAGAGGCAATCATGTTGAGTAGCAAAATTAACATTAGGAAGATAGTAACTAGTAGGATCGGCTGAGCTGGGTGGGAGATTTTCATTAATGGCCTAGGTTCAATTCTTAGAGTGAAGGTGCTAGCATCTAAAACTAAGAGTTCTCAAAGTGATATGTCCTAGGAGTAATAAAATATAAGTTCCCAATTCAAACCAAAAATTAAGGGGTGTTGTTGTAAAAAAAGGATAATAACTAATAAGCAAAATATATATATCTATATATCCCTTTTTTAGCTTATTTTAAAAAACCCAAATCTTCAAAATTAAAAAATTAAAAAAAATAAAACAAAACTATAATTATATAATTATAAAGAATAAACTCAAAAAAAATTGAGTTTGTTTAATTAAAAACGTAACTAAAACATTAAAAAAAAAATGTATTTGCAATGCCCTATCTCGAACCAGATACATTTCGTGGATAGCAGAGATATGTATTCTCTTCACCAGCTGATGACGGCCTAAAAATTCAGACTTCTGAGGAAATGAATAACGTGCAATCCAAAGTTCCAAACTATTCTAAGGATTTTGTTAACTGGCCTTGGTGACTTGGTAAAGTTAAAAAAAAAAATATCCTTTTAATTTTGCCATGTTGGTCACTGTTCGTGTTTATCGCATACTGATAACAAAAAGAATCTTTTAAAAATATTATAAGTGATAATAAGGAGAATCCTTTTTGCTTTAAAAATCTAAAAAATGTTTCTGTTATTTGTTGTTTATCACATTCTGATAATAAAAATAACAACTTGCATAAAAATATAATACGGAGAAGTGGTGATAAAAATCATAATTTTGTCACTGTTTATGTTCATCACAAACTGATAATAAGAAAATATCATCTTCTTATAACATAATAAGAATAATCATTTTGTTTTAAAAATTATTATAAATACTTGAACGGACACACAAATCGCCCTGAGATAAAAAATCAAGGAATTTGTATCTGACAGAAATTTCTCAACGAATTTTCATCTGATACAAAAATCAAAAAGAAAAACAACAAATCTGTCAATAAATCTTGATTAGTTGGTTTAGAGGTATTTAATACTCCGTGAGGCACACATGTAGGCTGTTATTTCCAGAAATTTACAATGAACCATTTTATTGTAAATTCGACAAGATATCTACTGAGAGAACTTTCTACAGGAATGCACCAAAAACTCAACTTACTAATACAGAATTTAACCAAAATTTAATTGTTATCGGAATTCTGAACTGGCATTTGTGAAGGATGTAAAGACGTGCTCTATGTTAAAATTTAGATGGCCGTGAAAATTTTAAAATCATGATTTATATTAAATCAGCCGGCCCTTGGAAAAATCATGGCAGGGGTTCGAAAAAAAACTAAAATACCTGGCATGCTCTCTCAACACTTGGACATTAATATCAAATTCATCTTCCCTGTTTGCAATGACACCAGATACCCGTGAAAACCCGGAATCGCTGCTACCACCAGAGCTGCTTGACGCAGCGAGGCGCCTTCTGTACTCAAACCACACACACATCATGTGCAACGCACACTGCAAAGCATACCCTACAATCCAAACCCTGAGAGGCGTCCGAGGGTTCTCACGTCCACTCAAACTCAAAACTACGACGGCAATGCAAACAAAGACGAGATTCCACAAGAAGTCAAGAACCACCACCGGCCTCGAGTACGCCCAATCCGTCTGCCGTTCCTCCAATTCATCAGCTGCGGCTTCCCGCACCAGCCTAGACGGCTCCCTCAGTATCCTCCTACCACTAGCCCGTCGCAGAAACCGCGCAGCCCCGCGGATGCTAGCCCGCCTCGGCAAGCTTCTGTTGCTGCTGTCATTGCTGCTGCTGCTGGCCTCCGGGCGATTCGAACCGTCGCCGTTTGAAAGCAAGGGAGTCGTGAATACTGTAACGTTCTGGACTGAATGTGAAGGTCTTAAACTCCTCCCTCTGTCCATGACAACAGCTTTCACCCAAATTTTGTCCCAAAAAACCAAAATTGAGCTCGGAACTTGAAGCTTTGCACAGCCTCCACCAAATTTATTCCTGGGATACCTTTTCTGCACGGAATTTAAAGCTTTGCAGTTATATTTCCCAAGCCATGGTCATCGTAGCCTTGACTTCTACGGTGGTGCGCCATCGTATGCTCCAGTTTTACACTACACTACGCATCGGAAAGCTACGTTTTCGTCGTGAAAGGCTCAAATTTGTGGCAGGCACGGGGATTTCAGGTCGTTTAAACACAAATCAATCATTCATGGAATCGATACTTTAAATTTAAAAATACACACGCTTTTAATTATACAGAACGTGCTGCCGGAATCCGATGAACTGTCGCGGAACGGATATGTTACATTTACTGACCACTAGTCATTTTAAATTCAATCGAGAACTTACGTTTAATGTCAACGGCGGACGTGACGGAAGGAGGCATTATTCGAACCCGTTGCCGTTACTTGACGGACGGTTTATTTCGTTTTTGCTTTTTGTTTCGAAAACACCCATTCGGTTTTACTTGCTTGCAATATGATCAAACCTAAGCTTAAAGCTTAGTTCGTTATATGAATATTGCAAAAATATAATTTATTGACTTCGTTTAATTGTGAATTAGTTTGTTAGATGAATATTGCAAAAATATTATTTATTGATTTCGTTAATTGTGAATTATTTAGATTGTGGAAAAGTTCATGAGAATTAAAGATAACATGGGAAGTCTAATTTTTTTTCAGAGGAAAAAATACCAGTCTTTGATATTCATATGAATCGAAAAGACATCTTAAGCAATATACAAGCATATGACTGTACATATCTGCCCCCACCCATTCAGCATATAAAATGAAAAGCATGACAGTCAGCAAACAATGTAATACAAACACAAAGTCTGATCATAGCAGACTTTTCTCATCATCCCTGAAAATTCAAGTCAGAAATACCGATAAATCTGTAGTGCCCTGCAAACATACATTCCATGGGAGCATGCAACAGCTAGCTGAGAGTCTCACAAAACAGACAATGAAAAGCATATTACATATCATAACAACCTAATGCTGAAAATAGCATATAAAGTGCCATCTAAAATGGTGATAAGTGGCCATCAAAAAAGTGTAAAGTGGCCCTCTCCAATGACCTCTCCATCCATAGTTTCCGAGAAATGTCCTCTACCCAATTCCAAATTGAGTGCCTTTTTTGATAGACCATCAGCTAGCATATTGTGCTCCCGGAAAATATGATTAAAGGTCACCGGTGGAACAATTTGTAGCATAGAAAATATCTCATCGCACCAATGTTTCAAAGAGGGTATCTCAAGTGCAGATAGTCTTTTAACCCAAGAGATAATCACCATTGAATCACCGAGAATCAACTGAGTAGGCAGCCCCATCAACATGCTAACTCTGAGAACAGACCAAAGAGCCAGCAGTTCAGCTCGGGTATTGGTGTTGTTCCCACAACCCACAGAAAAACTGAATATATGGGTTTCACTGAGGTAGATCACAAACCCAGCTCCTCCTTATGCAGTTGTGCAACACCATCAAAATATCCAACAAGAAAAATGTGCAATGGCTTAGGACCAATCTGCCTACAAGAATATTTTAATTGAGGCACAGGGTGGATGGCAAGGCAACTCTCGATTCTGGATATAATCAGGGAGGCCACAGGTTTATCATTTTCAAAAATACATCTGTTACGAAGGAGCCACAAGAACCAGAAGACCACGACCGGGGTGTATCGAAAAGACGTAAATCGGGCAGTGGTATTAAACCAATGAGTTAAGAAAGACAGGACAGAGCTGTGTAATGTGAAAAAGAATCCCAAACTAGACGAAAAGTGTTTGAAGGTTTTTACAGTAAATGGACACAGCAAGAACAGATGACTGCATTCCTCATTGTTTCTTTTGCAAAAAACAAATCTACTTGGCCCATAGAAACCGCGAGATTGTAGATGATCCCAGGTGAGGATTATGTCCCTAACCAACAGCCAGGTGAAGCATCTTAACTTCAGGGGTAATTTCATGGCCCACAGCAAAGACAAAACCCGGTTTTGTTCCTCAACATTAATGTTGTGAAGTATACTATCATAACCACGTGCAGCGCTGATAGGACCCACGTAATTCCCATAAGTCCACAGGAGTGAATCATTCTCCTCATTTAAAGCTTTTATATAAAATGGGAAGTCTAATTTATCATATGGTTTGATTCGAAAAATAAAATCTAAAAGCTTTTATATAATTAGTGTTATAATTATAAATATAAGGATATTAGCATTATATATGTTTTTGGAGATTTATGTACATGATATAATACACGTAGTTGTTTTTGTATGGTAAGTGTACATGTTTATTGTGTTATAGAATTATGAATACTATGTCTATGACATGACATAAGTAATTGCTTTGCATGTGACTCGGATGCGGGTGATAGCAATGCCATCAAGGATACGGGGGTAGATGACGGGACCAGCCCGGCATCCGCATGATGTCACCCATGCATCACTCCCTTTATGGATGTGTTCATTAACTCTATGCTAGGATGTGGACATTTCCTGGACGCTCAAAGGGACGCGGTCGTCACATCGTTGCAAGAGGATTTTAATGCACCTCCTCGGTGCCTGGGCCGACGCGCCAACAGATTAATGCCCATGCTCCTCTGTCATTTTGGCCATTTGCTCTCTACATTCTCGCAGCTCTGTCCTTGGCCTTCTTCTGGTCATTCGGCCCTCTACAACTCAGTCCCTAGCTCTAAGCTCACCATCACCCTTCTTCAGCCATCCATGTCACGCAAACAACGAGGTATCCCTCGTCATGGTCGTCTAGGGAGAGGCACCCAGTCTAATCGCCCAATTTAGCTCAGTGCTCAGGCTAGTGGTGACGGTTTCGATGTCGAGATCCCTGAAGCTATTCGCCTCGTGGTTAATGACTGGGAAGATGAATTTTCTGGTGCAATCAACACAGTTGGTCGCACTATGGAGCGACGAAGGAACTATTGGGTGATAAAAAACCTCTTCATTTGGCTCATTCGCTGCTTCCACTCCCGGCCTCTAGCACCTGCACCAACACCTCCTGCTCTTGTCATTCCCACAACCCCCCCCCCCTATTTCAGCCTTTGCACCATCCTCCTCCACCATTTCCCTTGCAGTCCTTATGGATTGCAAGCCTCCTCCTCCCCCCCTTGCCAAGCCGAATAAAATCTCTCTCTACTGGTAAATGCACTCCCAGTCCAACAATGGCAAGAAAGACAGCCCCTCTCCCAGTTAAACAACCTCCTGCAAGTAGCGGTGATGATGATGATTCCTCTTGCAGCGAGGAGGCGAACTCCTCCAGTGACGACACTTCGGATGCCAAGGACGACCCAAGCGAGTTGGCTTCCACTGGCTTTGGATGCCCTATCATTAAGGAGCCATTCCATAAGCCTTAATCAGGTTTTTGTCAATGGCTTCTTCTGTTTTTTGTCGGAAAGACTGTGGGCTTATCAATGTCAGAATCTTGCCTGACGGTTTTTTATTTCAAGAACTATTATGTCTTTTTATATAAGGATACTCTCCTTCTTTCCTTGGACCTATTTTCCCTCATGGAGGGAGGGTACGATAATCTTTTTAGAACTGTTATACCTGCTTGTCTCTTTGAGTAGGAATGTATCTCTGAACTTTTGTAACACTATCACCTTTTTTCAATAGAATAGTTTCTTAACTTACAAAAAAAAAATTGCTTTGCATGTGTATATGTCTATTGTGTTGTGGAACTATGAAAACTTTGTTTCTTGCTACGAATTTATGTGTCTAAACACTCAAGTTGAAGCACTTAATATATTGAAGATTATATTTGTACTTAAATTCATATTTGTGTTAGAGCATAGAGTTTCGTTAAAGCTCAAAGCTTTTACAACTTAGATTTTATCTCATAATTGTGTTTGCATTGAGGCTCAAATTTGCCCAAATGTTTTCTTTGTGTTGGAGTTGGAAACTATCCTAGAGCTAAACTTAATGTCTTGAAAGAAACGTATTTCCTTGACATTGATTGATGACCTTGGTTGAGTTTATGTATGCATACAAATGTAAAAACTTCTTTTGAATCTAATATGTAGTAAGACTATGGAGAAGCTATGTGCCTAAATACTGCGAGAAATTATATTGAAGTCCATAATACATTGAACTAAAGCTCATAGTTGCATTGATGCTCATATTTTTTTGTTATAAAACATATTTTTATTGGAGCTTGAATTAGTGCACTAAAGCTCAGATTTGTCTAGAGCTTGAAATTGAGCTCCAAGTTTTGCTTGCATTAAGGCTCAAATTTACTTCGATGTTTTTTTTTGGTTGGAGTTGGAAATTGAGCTAGTACTAGTTTTAATACCTTGACATTGATTTACCTTTGTTGAGTTTGCATCTAGATAACGCTACAAAGGTTGGTGATATCTAACTCCGCCTTTTTTGCACTTGCACAATTCTTTTCAATTTGATATGTGATAAACCACCTTACTTAAGCAAGGTATTAACCTAAATTAACAATGTACCATAAAGAGATATTGACTTCTTATTTGTATGCTTGACCTTTTTTTCCTATGATTGGGTTCTAATCTATCAATGCGCTAAATTTTGGATTGATGTCAATCTATGGCTTTTGTTATAGTGCAGACTCATCCAACAATGATGTGTTATAAGGTTGCACTAGTTTGACATTGAAAATAGGATGAATTTCCAAGTATGGTAATAGGTCCAAGTAAAATGCATACTTGCCAACTGACTTAGTCATGGCATGTGGACCATATCATAGTGGAAGCACTTTTTTGTGGGATCCTTTGAATCACTCCTTATGATTGTGTATAACAAGATTTGGTCATCAACTTTGTAGCAATGAAGCGTAAGTTGTTGATTTTAACATTGCATATATGCGTGGGTATTCGTGTCATCTACACGATATCATGAACTCATCATTGAACATTATGAACTTTCATAAACTTGATAACTTTGTTAGCTCCCTTCATTGTTAAAGTCAAATTGCTTATAGTAGTTGGTGCATAGTAAGCCATAACAAGTGTGTTGCATGTTGGAAGTCAATGCAAACTTCTAATTGGTTAATATGCCCCATAATGTTGTGTTAATCTCTATTATAGTTTTGCTAAATGAAATTTGAGTTGTCATCCCAAGTGTAGGGGTTCTTGTAGTTGTACATGCACAATAAAATGCACTGTGGTTTGATTGGTTACCCATGTCCAACCACCAATTTGTTGATGAAAAGTTAATAGCATTTCTAGCTTTGTGTCTAGCATCCTGCGTAGTGATTTCCAAAATGTGTTGAGGGATTGGGAATCTTGATTTTAAAAAGTTAAACGAGGATAGAGAAAAATGTATGCACATGTGCACAAAGAATAACTTCGCAATATCTTATGTTGAATTGGTTTTGTGGTAAGGCACAAACATCACCATCTTAAAGAACCTATCAACAAAAACAACAAAATTGTCAAACATATGCTTAGAGGTCGATAGGCACATGACAAAATCCATTGGCATTGCAAAATAAGCATAATGGTGTTCAACCCTTTACTATGATTGTAGGTTTCGCATCTGTGTAAGTTATGTAAGTGCAAATAAAGTGGTTTACTTAAATGTGCAAAGAATTAACAAACAAAACTATTTCTCTAAAATAATAATATATTTATGGATGACAAAGTGTCTTGTAAATTGTTGAAGTAGTGTGCCTTCCATAGTAGATTTTTGTGTTGTTCAACACTTAGCAAACACAATTGTCCAAGGCGATAAATCGAATTGTCCTCCAAATAGAGTCGTGCTTACATGATTAGAGATTTCTATATAGACACAAAGTGTAAATCCAATTCATATGATTGCAATCAAACACTTATGTAATGACCATAATTATTCAAAACAACCACATGTGTGGTGATCAATAGACAACTAAGGCAATTGACTATAGAATCTAGTGTGACTTGTTTATTTTTCATAACAAAGTTCGTGCCTTTGTTGTTCTGCATGGCGCTTTGCATTGCGAGTTGGTCGAGTCATTGCTGCTCTACTGCATGAATGGCAGGCATTGTGACATGGCCTGTAATTATTGCAAGAATTTCGTCCATTTAAATGGGTATGCACTTATGCATCTTACTATACAACTACACAAATTGAATTGGATTATGTTTCAAATGAATGATAGTTTCCTTACCTAGTAAATAATGCTTTCATCAGCAAATTATTTAGACAATGACATAATATACATCCTAATTGTACTTGAATAATTGAGAATATTATTCAAATATGTGTCTGAGTGATATGCAACAAGACGCCCAGTTTGTGTTAGAGTTGCCCCCATCAAATGCTTAGTTCCAATTTCAAAGGGTTGGTGCAAGTGTGGCGATACCAAGATTGATGTAGAACACAATCTTTGCTTGAGTTCCTTACATGTAATTTGATGTGCTTGATCTAGTTTAAACAAATTGTTGTGCTATTACAAGCAACTTGGTTGAGGGGACATGTAACATGTAAGAAGGCCAAAACAAATTTGTATTAGAAGTTGGAAACTAAGGATTCTGTGGAACTCTATGATATTTGTTTGGGTGGGCTAGTGATAAATAACCTATATCTTCTTTCTTTCTTTTTTAACAAGAACAGATAATTTTTTTTGTTTTTTTAAATTCGGGACTAAAGAAGCAATTGCCATCTCAGCCAATTACAATTGACAAGGTATGTCATCTACAAAACGAACAAATAATAAGCAGTTTTATTACAAAAAAGAGAGGAGCTCCAAGAAATTAACTCTTTAAGGAATTGACTGATATTCACTAGGTTCTCCGTTGAGACTGAGATGACCTTGTGCCAACATGCAGGAATTGTTAGCCATATAATTTGCCCTTCTATTTAAATCCCGCAGAATATGAAAGGATTCAACCTTTTCGAACTCTTTTATTGAAATTCGGATTCTCTTCAGAATTTTATTCAAAACTAAGTTATTAAATTGCCCTTCTAAATTAATCAATTTAATCAACAGTTTAGAATCTCCATAGATTTGTATTGACTGGAACCCAGCCTCCTTTGCAAATTGACACGCCTTGAGGAGGCTATAACATTCGGCCTGGTTATTTGACATGAATCCAAGCCCCCAGCTAAAGCATGTATCAATTTGTCGATTGGGAGAGATTAACAGCTCCCCAACCCTGGATGTCCCAGGATTTCCCTTGGACGCTCCATCAAAAAAATACTAGTAGAAGAGGACTTCTTCCAACTATCAACAAATTCTGCCTCTGACTATCGAATTTTCCATGAAGGGGTGAATCACGGCTTGTGGGAGAGCAAATTACAGTTTCTTATAGAGCGATTTCCAAGCCACTCATTGACCTTGTATGGCAGCGTTGACAAAGATAAAGAAGTGACAATCGATTCGGATATAAGGAATTTGATTTTAAGTGCAACTTGAGCTAGGGTCGACTGCTTATTATTGAAAATCCCGTCATTCCTTACTAACCACAGCTTTCACCAAATATACTTCGGAATTATATGCTAGACTAGTTTCCAATCCATGATTTTTATATCATCATTCATTTTCCATTCTTGCCAGGGAATTCACTCTTGCCAGGAGAAAAAGAGATCTACAACAGAGATTTGGAAAGGAGCTGAAACAGAAAAGCCACAGAGGACCAGCTCCCACACCTGTCGAGAGAATTCACAGTCAATGAACAAATGATCAGAAGTTTCACTAGTAACTTGGCAGAGACAACAACGATACGGTCCATGAAACCCACGTTTGCATAAATTTTCTCCCAACAATACCCTTCTGTGCATTAGCAACCAGGTGAAAAAATTCACCTTGGGGAGGCATAATGAAGACCACTCTGATTTCCAGGTCACTGGAGATAATATTGAAACCAAGGGAGCTTGCAAAGTAGAGAAACCACACGCTACTATATATATTCCTTAGCAACCCCACCCTCACTCATCTTTAGAGTAGCGATTTACGTGAGCTAGGCCGGATAAGGATAAAAATAGCAATTCCTGTTGCTGAGAAAGGTGGTACTCTGGGATCTCAGGAAGACTCCATCCGTCCCAATTCCCATCACTGTCTCATTTACAAATATTTGCAAGTCTGAGGAAGCCTTTGTTGATTAACCAGTTCTTAATCTCACCCAGCAAATTAATAGAGGATAGTGGCGGATTTCCAAGAATTTTATCATCCCACAAAAAAAAAAATTTCCCACTACCAGGGATTCTATAGAGGTGTTGATGGAAATTATCAATTCCTCTTCTGCAGAGATTCCAAATTGCAGTGCCTGAGCTGGTGGAAGAAGATTTAATATTTCTCAGAGAAATTCCCTTAAGGTATTTTTTCCTAAATATCTTGCTAACAGGATGATTTTTATCTACATATAACTGCCATATAAGGTTTCCTCCCATTGCCAAGTTTACCAATTCAGGGTCCTGGATTTGCAAACCACCCTCTGAGATAGGTCTTTTGAGTATTTCCCAACTAACCAAATGCATCTTCTTTTGATTGCCTTTGCCACCCTCCCAAAGAAAATCTCGAAGGAGTTTAGAGATTTGGGATGTAATGGATTTAGGGGCAAGGAGCAGAGAAAACATAAAGATGGGGAGAGCTGAGAGGATAGACATAATCAGAATCAATTTACGAGCCTTGGTAAGCCATTGACCGCCCCATGAAACTATTTTAGATTTCAGTTTGCAAAGCACATCCAACCACATCGAAGTAGGGCTAGGACCCAAGGTCAAAGGAAGACCCAAATATTTGATCTTACCCCACTTATAAAAACCAGGAAATCCCAATGGATGAGAAATTCTAAGAAGAGACAAGTGATCAACGTTCCAACCATAAACAACACTCTTACTTTTTTTAATAAAACCTCCCAAAGACAAACATAAATTTTGGAGAATTACATTGAAATTCTAAGCTATATTAAGAGATGACCCTCCCAATAAGAGAGAGTCGTCAGCAAAAAGGGCGTGATTTATAGAATCCACACCACTTGCGATCTTAATACCAGGGAGAGAGCCAGCAGCCAGTTCAGCTGAAAGTTTTTTGCTTAAAGCTTATGCCATCAAAATGTAAAGAAAATGAGACAAGGGGCACCCTTGACAAAGGCCTCTGGTGGCTTGAAAGAAATCTGTTGGTCTTCCATTAACCAGAGGCACAATCCACGGCCTATAAGTGCAAGCTTTTATCAGGCGGACAAACTCTGCACTAAAGCCAAAAGAGATAAGAACATGATAAAGGAAGGATAGCTTGACCCAATCAAATGCGTTTTTCATATCTAGCTTGATGAGCATGCCTTTTTCTTTCCTTTGAAATCTAGAATGAAGGGCTTCCTAAACTTGAATCACATTATCTATCAGATACCTTCCTTTAACGAACCCCCCTGGAGAGGAGAGATTAAAGATCCTAACAGAGGTTTTAGTCTATTGGCTAAGAGTTTGTCCAATATTTTATAAGAAGCGTTACAAAGTGAGATGGTTTGGAATCTATCAAAAGATGCAGGGTTGACTTCCTTTGGAATCAAGGCTAGGAAGGTAGAATTTGTGTTTCCTCCCACTTTGGCTTTTTTTAGAAAGTCTGAGATCATTCGAAGGAGGTTGGATTTAATAATGTACCAGCAAGCTCTGTAGAAGTGGATGGAAAACCCGTCCTGCCCAAGGGCTTTGTCCAGCTACATACTCCAAATCACATCTACAACTTCTTGTTCAGAGAAGGGTTTCACTAGTTTAGCATTATCCTCATGACCGGCCAATGAAGGAATGTTGGATAGAAAATCAACATTCAATTTTCCATCTGAATTATTATCCTCTTGAAATAATTGGTGGAAATGTGAATTGGCATCTTGTTGTATCGGTTTTTGACCTTTGATTGTATCACTAGTGCAAATTTCAGCTATATGGTTTCGAGAGAGCCTAGACCTGCATTGCGGTGAAAAAATGCAGAGTTTTGTCTCCAACGAGTAACCATAAGCTACGGGATTTGAGTCGAAGATGCTCTTCCTCGTGTCAAAAGGAATGGAAAGAGGATATTTGCATTGTCTGCTCAACAACTAATTGAGGCTTGAAAATTCCGTAGTCTTCCATGTTGAGTTGAATCTCAGCTAATGCCTGGACTGACACTTCCCTACAAGTCGTTGGATTAGGAAATGGAATTTTAATCCACCTCTTCAGAGCGGTTTTGGTGAGCTTTAATTTTTGTTCCCAGACAAAGTTGGGAGAGCCTACAATATATTGGGACCAAACTTGTGTTACAATATCCCAGAGTCCCTCCTTTTCGATCCAAAGTGGACTAAACCGAAACAAGATGGGTCCAATATTTTCTTCCTTTTCAACCTATAGAGAAATTGGGTGATGATCGGAGGTAATTTTTGGCAGGATTTTTGAAGAAAATATAATATTTCCATCCATCAACGAGCTTTGGACAAGGAACTTGTCCAATCTAGTAGAGATTCAGGACACACCCACTCTATTGTTGGCTTAGGTAAACCGCCCCTTCTTAGGCTTGAGGTTGAGGAGATCATTGGATTGAATTAAGAAGTCCATGACCACATGTAGAGGATCCTTGCCCCTATTACCTCCACATTTTTCCTTCGGATCGAGTATTATATTAAGATGACCGGCCGCTATTATATTTGAGGGAGAGTGAATATCCAAATATTCAGATAGAGTATTCCAACAGATTTTGTTTTCAATAAGATTAACTGGAACATAGAGATTGAAGAGAGAAATGGATATTTTACTAGATACTTGTTGTAATTCAGTGAAAATCCAATGTTGGGTTGCATGCGAGGTTTTAAGGAGAAATTTATCCTTTGACCATAGAGTTGCTAGGACCCCAGAAGTGCCCCTGGCACTAACAACCTTACCTGCATTCTTATTCCACTTTGACTTGCTCGTAGATAAGAGAGCTTCCTCTTCTATCTTAGTTTCTTGGAGTAGTAGGATGTTAGAAGGTTCCATTTTAAGGAGGTCTTTAACTGCTTCAGCCTTCAATGGATTCCCCATTCCCCTACAATTCCAAGAAACGATCTGCATTATTTACTCGAGGAAGAGGGAGTAGCACCACCTTTTGGGGGTCTATTCCGCTTACTTCTTCCAAATGACAGTTCGATGGTAGCCTGAATACCCTGCATCTTAAGCCTCTCAACTTCTTCTTCTCTGATATCTTTACGAGACTTTCTTCCTACCTTTTTTGTTAATTGCTCATCTTCCTCCGAGGAGTCGAAAGACTCAACTGGTTCTTCTTAAGAACTTCTGCATAGGAGGGGGAAGATGTAGTTCTAATGGGAGATAGAACATGCATGTTGGCTTTCACACTAAGCGATTCTAAGCACTCTGGAGTAGAATCCCGAGGCCCTCTATTTGCTTCAACCTCTTCATTATGAAATTCAGATTGTCGAACCTCACCTTCTTCGAGAATAGGAGAACTTTGTTCATCCGCAAAACTTAGCACAACAAAGGCATTTGAAGAGACAATAGCATTTCCCTCAACCTGAAATTTTGGAGATTTAATCACAATTGGAAGAGGTCTATTTCCAGCATGTCCACCTTTTTCCTTCACCTGTTTAGATGTACCAACTTTATGAGCTTGAGACCATTGATTTGTCTTTTCTTTTTCAGGTTCTTCTACTGATTTTTTTTTAAATTGCAAGTAAAATGGCCATATTCATGACATAAGCAACACTTGAAGGGGAGCTACTCATACCATCCATCCACGTTAAGTAGGTGCTGCCACCATCCTTTAACCCCACACCAACCATGTATTAGGAGGTGCTGCCATTATTTACATCGTTGGCATGCCACCTATCCACTAGAAGATTGAAACAATTGTTTCAAGAAAGATGGAAAGGTGGGCAATAGGCTCTATCCTCCACATTTATTTATTGTTCTATGCTATTGCGCCTACGTTCTCTTTGGGGCAGCGATTAGCAGTAAATTTGGCTTTGAGCCGAATTATCTTTGATTAGCCACTCATTGTTGTTAAAGGCCACATTGAAGCATAACTCCACTGCGAGGCATTGCATAGAGGAGGAAGAGGCCTCATCCGGATGGGGGTATGGCATTGAGGGACTGCAAGCAAGCGCAGAGGAGACTCGAGTTCCAAATGAGCAACATAAATCATATACGGTTTGCTACTTTGAGAATTTTAGTGAATCTTAGATATATTTCTACATACTCTTGCCTCTGTACTATCAAATCATCACTTGCATGATGATTGAAGAAGTTTGGAAATGCCCAATTCACAAGGGTATGTGATAACGTATTTTGTATGATATTCTTAATTCAATTTGTTATGGGGTATAGAATCTGTTCCATAGGAATATATCATGGGAATATATAGGCATTTATATAGTGAAAACAACTGACTTGTTGTCATGATATTGTAACCTGTTCTTGAGATTCAGGTTTGCCTGAAGCATTTAGGTTGAAAGGAAATTTTGATTCTTTATACTTGAAATACCAAGCACGAACTGATGGTATTTCACGATCTGATATCCATTTGTGTTGCAAGATCTATGCATTGTATTATAAGATACAAAATTTTGCACAGATGGTGGGTGGTTGTATTATAATAAAAAACCTATTTTAGTGTAGAAGAAAAAACTTGGTTACCTGTGACAAGATGAGTATTCTAGTAAAAACATTCTTGGGATTAAGTGAAGACAATAGGAACCAAGGTCTTTCTTTGTTAAATTAGGATAGTATATAAAAAATCCCATTCTAGCTCCTGTCATAGGATCACCTTGATTGAATGCAAATACTCTCTCTTTGAATATGAATACTTTTCCTTGCCTTTCTAGCTAGTGGCAACGTCTCTACTCTGAAAAAGTTTAAATTGACATCAGCTGAAAAAAATCCATATATATCCAATTCGAGGCATTTGTCTAGGCCATCTCCATCGAACAACCAAGCTAGAGCTATTGAACAACCATTGCTACTAAACACTAAATGAAAAACATAACCTATAAACATCTAAAATCAAGTCGTTGCTACTAAACACTAAATGACAAACAAAACTGATTTATAAACATGTTAGAGTTTTAGTACTATTTACCTTTACTTTGTTCTCTTTGACATATTTGCAGACTTTAGCTGAAGATAAACTTTGTTTGTTTCGCACTGTTAAATTTTAGTTGAAGGTAAACACAACAAGGCAGGCCCGACATAACCAAAAAAAAATTGACTGCAATTCATTCTCTTTTCTTAGACTCAAGGAAAACTCAGAAACCCCCACTGCACCAAGAATATGACGTGACATGACTGAACTTACCTTGCCTCCTTTCCTAACAGAGAGTACTTTTATCCAACTATTTCATAAACATATTTAACATTATTTTTCAGACTATTTACATAGAGAGGGGATGGTTCGCTCATGTAAGAAGAAATAATGAAATGCCAGAGGGAGTAACATAATATTCTTTATATTAAATAAACGAAGCCCCATTGCAAGGTGAACAACCATGCAATTGAGGATTGCCCTGATCTGATTGCGAGATGGGAGGATCGGGCTAGCCAAAAGACAAATAATCTGGCTAACTCTGAACCCAGGCCGAAGACTAAAGGACATAGTCAGACCATCAATGTTTTTAATAAGAGGAGTAGCTCGTACTAGAGGATACTTAAATGCCCTGGAGCTTCTTGAGACAAAAAAATAAATCAAATAAAAGATACTCTACAGAATCTCACAATCTTCCAGAGGAGGAGCTCGAACTAGAGGATACTTAAATGACCTGGAGCTTCCTTAGACAAAAAATAAATTAAATAAAAGATACTCTACAAAATCTCATAATCTGGACTATCAAAGCAAAAATCAATGAAAAAATACACATCCATATTCAAAACGCTGCAACTTACAAAACTGGCTTTCTCTTCCCGAATTTATTTTTCTCCAGTCCTGTAAATCTTTCATTTTTCTGATCACAGCAACTGCTGCACAATCTGGATCTCCAAATCGAAGCCTACAATCCCTTCGCTTGGAAATACATCTACCAAATCAGACCCTGAAACCCTCTCATTTGATATTTTCATCTTAGGGCTAATCATTCTTTTGGCCATGGAAAAAGCTCCTTTCGTGAAAACCAACTCGTTGAAGAATTCCTTTAAATAGTCATCGAACAAGAAATTAAAGCTACCTATGAGCACAACGACTTTATTTGACTCTTGCAGTGTACATATGGCCTCGATTGCATGGCATCCTAGGGTTTTGGATCCCAATAAAACAATGTCCTTCGAGGTGTTCAGAGAATTCGATCAACCAATGCCATTTGTGTTTGCGGGCAAAGGCATGGGTAATGGATTCGAAGGATTGCATGATACACTTAACTAAGCAAAACCAATCCTATATCGCAAATACCCAAAAGATGAACACATATATGCCAACCTGGCCTGCATATCAAGCTAAACCTGAAACACCATGAGAGTTTCTTATCCTTGATTTAAGCCAGTTACCATGGATACTGCCCTCACCTGTCAAGACAATACGAGCTCATAATTGAAGGTAGATTTGTCATCACATCGTCAAGCGCATAATCCAAGGTAGAGCTGTCATCACATCGTCGAATTTACTGTACCAACACATTAACTCCAAAGGCCACGTAGCACTTCATGTGAAGCTACAATGTATGGTATTTGCACAACTGATGACGAAACAACATCGCCGACGCTGGGAGCAGAGTCCCGAGGCATTACGTTATGTTGTTTTTCAACCAATAAAATTCTTAGCACAATCCACAAGGTAATTATGAACCTATTAGATTCAAGAAAAAAAATTAATTTTTAAAAACCGTTTAATAATTTTATTGAAGATTAATTCTAAACATTAGGTAATGCAAAAAAATCTTTAGCATATACGGACAAACTAATTGTTGGGAACCATTTATAAATATTCCTCGTTAGGGATAGAAAAATGCATATGCATATAAACAAATGAAATTTATTGATGTTGAAAATATTTATGAACATTTACAAGCAAAACAAATACCAAAAGATTTTTTTTTATAAGTAGTACAAACATATGTGATTTAAAGTTATAATCTTGCAATAATATTATAAATCAAAATCCATCATGTCCAAAGTCATATAATTTAAACTTTTTAATCAATTCACTTTTTACTGCTACCTACCAAAAATACTAGTTTATGGTGATGTAAAGGGATTCAAAATCCATATTCAAAGTCATATAATTTAATTTTTTTAATAAATTCATCTTTATACTACTACCTACCAAAGTACTAGTTATAGTGATATAAAGGGATTCAAGTTTGTAGTAGAATTACAATCATAATAAGCATTGTTTTTAAATATGATATACATTGCTTACATTAGTGTAGCATTGCATTTATGTAGCCTAAACCATATTATAGGTAGAAATACATTTTCATAAATGAAGACATTGCACTGATTCTTAAAAAAATAGGTTTTTGTAGTTTAAAAAAAATGTGTTATATACATATAAGAAATAATAAAATATATCTATGCTACAAATATATATGTTTTTACATATAGAAGTGACATAAATAGAAATAAATACTATTTAAAGTTACAATCTTAAAATATAAGTCATTCTACCATTTCATAAATCAATTCAAGCAACTAATACATAATAGTCATTTCATAAATGAGACATCACACATTTCCATTAAACACTTAAAAACTAGCGTTAGTCCAATAGTTAGAATTGTCATGCTCATGTTGCAACAATTTTGCTTTTTAAGTACATATGTTTGCTTGTCTTTGAGGGCGGTGTTTGTAAATGTTGTTTTTCTTGAAGACGCGTGCAATAGCAATGCAAGAACAATGTATACGGTTTGTTTGATAGACATTTGTTGCATGTATAGCAAAATATTTCCAAGTCTTTGGACAATTTCTATCTTGATGTTGTTTTCTACATAACATTGCTCTCTCATTTTTTTAAACGCATTGAGCATTGTTCTATCCATTTTTGTTATGTATGAGCTTTTGTAAGTTGTTGTAGCATAGGTATCTAAAATGTATTGCGCATATGTGTTTTCCTGCTACAATTTAGGAATTGTTTTCGCAAATGGGTTGATCCATATATCAAATAGATCTCTTTTTAGCAAAAGTGTTGGTCGAGTAAGCAAAAAACGAACAACCATTATGTATTCTTCTTTGGACATGTTTAGATTGTTGAGGAACATTTCAAACGATATGTTTTTTGGGTATTCAACGTGTTCTAAAATAGTTACAAACTATTTTTCCTTAGCTTTCAAGTTAGGCTCACACTTTTCTAAGGGATTCAATATTATGGTTTGTTCTTTTGGAGGGAACGGGAAGTTGAACCTACAACTGCTTTGCGGGTGTTTTTTGCATGTTTTGGTAAGATGATGAGTCTGTATCGTAGACATATTCCCAATAAGAAGCGATGAGTTTGTAGATATGAAGGTGTCAACAAAAGCAACAATCTCCTCGTTTGTGTTGCACCCAAAAACAAGTGCGTTGTGTATCCAGAGCATGCCATGTTCATGTTTGTTTCACTTATTTTGGAATTCAGTTGTGAAGAAAAAATATTATACTTTTCCAAATATTTTATCACTTTTTGTTATCAAGGTCTTCATGGTTGCGATTATATGTCTGTAGTATCAAGTACAAATGACTAGATGTTTTATAATTTGTGTGTCAATGTCTTGTGGATCGACATTAGTGGATGGTTTGTTATAGGAAAAAATTTCATGCTCTGTTGGTTGCAATGTCAGGCTATATATATGGATTTGATTGATAATGGCAAAGGCAGAACACAACGATTGCCAAGTATATTTTGCATTGGTAAAAGTCATAAAGAAAGTCGATGTCCTAGTTGTCGTATCATTGTGAACATGTTTTTTTTTCATGCTTTCATAGTAGTTAGGAGATGTATGAATCACTTTTAGCGATCAATATGCAACTATAAGATCCCACCTTACCAGCTACAAAAAAACATCCAAAAATTAAACTTAAAATATGAATTATTATTTTATTATTATTGTTGTTATTATTATGAGTAGCTCATGTATCATATCAAAATCATATTCATATAGGATTTAAGGTTCTCATAATATCATGAAGCTTAGATTATGACTTGCTCATTTCATTAGTTTCATAGCATTAAACTAATATAATAAACATGTAATACTATTTTTTATAAGACCAAGCCTAAGCATATATTTTCTTAGAATTTGAGAGGAAGATATCATTGATTAAACTCTTCCCTTGAATGAAGGATTTAGTCAAACATGTTAGTAAATAGGCCTAATGTCTCCCTTAGAAGACTCAACCGCTTCAACGCACCATCTACTTAATTCAACTATGCGTGGATATCACTTCACTTTTGCACCTCCATTATTTGTGAATCACTCTTCCATATAACTTGTTTGTCATAACACTAGAATTTTGATAGACAACAAGTAACTTCAATTTATTAACAATCAATGTGAGACCTCTATGAATTTAATAATATCCAAAAAAAAGAACATTATAATCATAGTAATTTTTCTTTGTACAAATTGTGGTAAAGATAATTGGTTAAACACTTTACTTCTATGTTTAAAATCTCTTATCATTTGTGCATATGAAATTCATTGATACATGTGACATGAAGTCATGATTTCTTACATATCTTATGTAAACTTTAATACTTAAAAGCACACCCTTATTAATTTCACAATTCAATCACACTTGACAAATAGTTTCAAATGATAAATTAATTAGTGGATAAATTTTGTCAAATAGTTAGTAACCAATACCTACCAATCTTGATTGCTAATACATTTCAATATTTTAATAAATAAAAACTAATAATATCTACACATTCATTAATTTGGAAACCTAACCACTACTACAAAGACATAAAGAATATTAGAATTTCTCAACCAAACCACTATTGCAAAAACATAAGGAATATTTGCAGGCATTAAGCTCAAAACTTATCTTAAAGCAAGAATGCAGACAATTGTAAATTTAAACTCAATCCATAAGTCCAATGACAAAGTATGTTCATTGAATCCTTTTACCAACACTTGCCTGATAAGCTCATACACATCATTGGGACGTTTTTACAAACACTTATCAAATTTGAAATCTACACTAGTTGAGTCAATTTAACAAATAGTTGGCATGCATAATTTTACTAGCACAATTCAACAAGTAAAATTACACATATATTTACAACCACTTAACAACAAGTCACCTACAACCATTGAGCCAATTTAACAAATAGTTAGCATGCATAATTTTACTAACACAATTTAATAAGTAAAATCACATAAATATTTACAACCACTTAACAACAAGTAAACTAGAGCCATTGAGGAAATTTAACAAATATTTAACATGCATAAAAATTGTAACCCATTTCAATAAGTAAAATTACATAAATGTTTACAAACCCCTAATCCAACCACAAATCAGATTTCCTCCTAGAAAACAACCCATTGATTTTCCAAACTACTTTTATTGAAATCAAAACACGGATTATAAATACCATGTTTGGCCTAGAAAACAACCCACTGATTTTCCAAACCACTTTTGGTGAAATCAAAACAATGGTGACAAATACCCTAAAGTTATGCTAAATCATAAGGTAAATCCCAAGTTTTACGTTTTCACCAAAGTAGCTCAAATTCCACCAAATATGTGCAAAATTTACAAATTTCTTTAAAATTAGTAAGATCTATGAGTAATTAAATATAGCACACCTGATTCAAACACTCATACCACACTCATACCTACCTACTAGCGTAGATCCAGCTTTACCCGGCTCTATCATCCGCCGAGAGGGATCAAATATTTCGAGGTGCAAACCCTGCTTCAACAATTACACTCCAAAAAAGGGTTTGCACTAAAAGTTTGAATACTAGTTTACCCCTATAAAAGCATCCAACATTATTCATCAGATGTGTTCTTAAACTAACATCTATGTCTACCTTTCTGTCAAATTATTCACGTGACTACACCCTAAGCAACATTTGCGGAGAATTGCATATGAGTATTTTACAAGTTTTCATTGCCAATCTTCCACTGAACTTGCAATAAGAATAATATGATCACTACTCTATACAAAAAGAAATTGTAAAACTACCATCGAAGAACAATTTGATTGCACCGAAAGAAAACTGGATGAATTGAAACTACAGACGAGTTACTCCATCGGCATCGTTGTGCTGTTTTAGCACTTCCTTTTTT
>LPNX010879601.1:909-16029 GCA_001517045.1 Pseudotsuga menziesii | reverse complement strand
GCTGAAATTCCAGGACCACCGCTCATCTAAAGATTGAAGAAGAATTACACAATAAAAAAATGTATTCTGGGCAGTAAAATAAAATCAGCAAACCTAATATTACATAAGCTCAGATTTTTATAAGAGATTAATTATTTTCTATCAGTAAACCTAATATTACAAGTGCTCCCTTTCCTAGAAACTAGGAAATCAAAATGATGTTTTGCATATATTGTGGTGTTAGATAAATAAAATGTTATATGGATAAGCGTGAAAGTATTCTATTCCATATATGATAAAAGGCATAACCCCACGCCCTATCCCTATCGACTATTCAAAATATACAGGGTATAAATGAAAATGCAGAGGGTATAAATGAACCCAAAAAGAAAGAAATGTAATAAGAGTAGGGCATAACCCTAACATAAATAAATGTAATAAAAGTAAGGGAAGTACCATCAATTGCATCAGCTCGGACTGTAACTTGTGTACAAAATATGAAAGGCGATCAGAACCATAGAACCATACAAAATATGACCAAAAATCCACTACAGTTAAAAAAACAGTAAGCTATAGTCTTCAACAACGAAATTTAAACTCTCACGATTTGAATACTTATCACCAATCTCATTGACGCCCTACTAATGAAACTGAGTTACCCATGTTTTGATACTCAGCTAAACTATTTGGACTTAACTCAGAAACAAAAAAAATCCAACCTTCGAGTTACAGCATTAACGCTAGCCATGGCGTTTTCCTCCGCTTTAGAGAACTAAAATTTAAATCGCAATGCCAAAGTAAGCGAGCACCAACGAAAACGAATTAAGCCGACTTGTATATATATATATATAGATATATAAGCCGACTTTTTTATGTGACACGTGTCATCTCCACGTTGAGCATGGAATTACACTTCTACCTCATACCGGGCTGTAGAATGCGCCTCTCGGCACAACAAGAGTTTACAAGAGTTCATTCACACATTCTGTCATGTTGCATGAAAACTTTTCTATAAATTCTTTGTGAATAATGAATTATTCCTACAACAAATATAACATATGGATGCTATCCTTAAGCTAACAAGAAATAACTAAATATATTCTAACTTAGAATTCTCAAACCACACATTAAACCATGTGTGTATTACTATAAATAAATGGTTTACTTAGTTTCTATTGTAAACAACAATCATGTAGAAATAAGATATAAGAATGGAAGCAACAAGGAAAAGATTGGGTAATTCAAGAATTTAACTATACCTATAAATTTGGGGGATTCTACTGCATTTCAATAATTCTAGACTTTAACTAGATATAAATTTCCATAATTTTACCATATTTCAATAATCCAAGAATCTCACTATACATATAAATCTCCATAAGTTTTGAGCATTTATCTCTTAAATTAAATGGTACCTCCAAATAAAATGGCTAATATTTATCTCCTAAATAAAAATTGTATTTCCAAATAAATTTATAAAAAAATTAAATATGCATAATGTCAATATATGGATATTATACCTGAAGTGGTTATCTAGGGATAACTTCTCCAAGCCACACTCAATTCTAAGAAGGAGAGTGTGATCTCGGTTACCCTCTTCATCTCAATACCACTCAAGTCTAGACCAAACCAGGAAGACAACCTAAGGGATTAGCTAAGAATTTCTAGGTCCATTTTGGCAGCATTTCATTACTCTCCAGGTCACACCCCAAACCAAGGGGGGTCATTCTCTATTTATAGTGTTTGAGAGGAATGACACCTCATCCCTCATGCAAAAATAATTTTATTTATTTATATCCAAAATTAGATTATTCATCACTCCCCTTGAGTTGCCACCTTTACCATTTTCCCTAATTATTATTTTTCTTAATCACTTAGTATTCACCCCACCCCATGTGTCATTTTTAGGTCATTTTCAATTATTATTTTTTAATAATTCAATATTTCCATTTTTGTAAGCTTAGCTTACTTGGTTGAGTTATGCCTCTGAGTGGTATTTTCTGCTAGGGAATAGGGATTCCACACCTCTATTGCATGCCTCCCAAACTTATCAGGACTCCATACCCTTTTTCCTGTATTTAGGACTTCGCGCCCTAATAGATCCAGGACTCCATGACCTGATCTATTCCATAGCTCCAAGACTACTTGTGTTGATCTTCTATGGACTTAGGACTCTGTTCCCTAACTTCCATTGATACTCATCTATGCTACATTGAAGCTCCACAATTCATCTGAAGGTACTATTTGTGAGCTCATACCCATTTGATGATCCATTGGCAAGGTCTTTTCTCGAGACCTGCACACAACATAAGATGATAGATTAAAAGCATCAAGTAAAATTCATAATGAATTTAATTTAAGTACATTTTACCCAGGTGTATTAATTACCTCCACGATCATTTATGATCTGAGCATCCTTGTTGACAAATAACTAAATTCTCTCTTATCATGCTCATTACAAGGTTAAGCATACATAATCATATAATCATCGACAAGGCAATACCACAATTTGTTCCACATAGTAATGGTCATCCATATCACAATCATTTATCCTAATCCATGTCGTTAACATGATGCAAAAAAAGAAACATTCATTTAACATATACTTAATCAAAACCGGTTTGGTACATATAATCAAATATATACATAATCACACCTATGAAAGAATGCAACCATGTATATAACATATGCATATATATGTATCAGTGTTCACTAGTCACACGCCCTAACGAGGTTCATAACATAAAAGTATAACATGCATAAGCCATCAAAATCACCCTCCTTAGGTTTCACAAAATAGTATTAAGATGGGACACTACAACAATAACTGATTTAAGCATTTTTTTCTAGGTTGTTCTTTAGTTTTACGTCTTTTTCTCTTAACTTGTTTCCTTTTAGTTCTCTTATACGAATCAAAATCCGGGGTGAACTTGAAACTTGTTTGATAATGATTTTTACTGCTTTAAAGAAAATGTTTGTTGAATGCATTTCAAAGTAAGATGTTCTATGTTGAATCTCCCATTGTGTGGTTTGTTGATAGTTGTATCATTCTAGGATGTCTTTAGGATGGTTAACGCCAAAGAAAAATGTAGGGGAGCTCAGCTCTTTAGCGTACTTGTCCTGGAAAATGCCATGTGGACGGAAATTTTTCGATGGTGCTATCTGAATGATTTGATTTTCTAAATCATGTATTAAATGTGTTTGTACATATCCATGGACAGGAGTCTCCGTTACAGGTTTCGTTTAAGGTCTTCATTGATGAATATGAAACAATTTGATTCAGAGGAGTTGCATGTCATAACCGCAAAAATTTCGAAAAATTTAAAATTTTTAAAATAACATAAATTCTCATTTAATGCAGTCATTAACTGTTTGATTAGTTTTATGTTACTAGAGATGTAACTGAATGATCTTTTGACTATACTTCACTTTAAAGAGTAGTTTCTTTTCAGTTACTGATTGTTTTTTCCGTTTGCGACACAAGGTGGGTTTGTCATGAACGACTGGGCTTACTTAGCTTTCGAGCTAATGCAGCGGTTTTCTTCTATTTTAGGTAAACAGGTAAGATGTACGGGTCGCAGTTGACAAGTCTCAGAAGTTTACAATACGATTTGCTGTAAATAACTTATTTAGTGAAAGTACATGCATGCTAGACAGATTTACCATGCTTCTGACGGTAAAACTTTTACTCGGTTTCCTTTGAGACCTAAAGCTAGAAAAATGGAGTTCTTCACATAGAGATGGCAGTTAACTTTTCTATACAGAAACATAGGGTTTAACAAGTCTACAGAGTACGAACCCATTAAATGTCCATACTGAAAGTAAGTGCAAGAATGTAATAAATTATTTCTTTACTTAACAGCTAGCATAGTAGAAAATTACAACATCAAAGGTTTATTTTTATTATTCATTGCTACTGTAACATGCCATGTTAGATTGCATCACATTCAGATTTGCGACTGTAGTTGTAAATGATAAGATATTAAAAGTATCGATCTATACTTTTCTTACTTTAAGCATGTACAGTTTTATTGTTTGATATACGTCTTTTCTTAATAGTTTAAGGGTTTGCACTGCTTTGGAATGCTACCCTATTTCCAAAATTGACATTTGGATAGAAACCGATTCACCTCTAGAATCAGTTCTAGACTTATTCTATTTAACCCCTTTATGAGTTTTCAAGACTATTCTATCAAACAAGAAGGTTAAGTATAACCAAGCTACCTATCAATCATTAATTTATAACATCTTTCATAAATGTTTTGAGCCTAGAAAGTGACAAAAGGCTAATTGTCACTACCAAGATTCTAAGACTAATAAAAAGGTTATTAACCAAGTATCAATAATATGAAATATAGTAAACCAAAATCAAATTGATGAATAACATAAATTAACTTACCCCTAAATATAGACTCACCTTTATTTGAAGACTAAAGCAAGCGGCATTATAGTTGTGAGTTTAACAACAACTATGCCCTAACCATAATCCAATGCTTTAATAACTCTTTACCACTCACACTAATCTCTATACCTATGCATACGAGACTAATATAATGAGTAATATCTATAGTGCAAGGTTTTACAAACATAAACTAACGTTATATGGTTGAAATCATATTGCAGGTAATACTATGGTATAAAACACATTATGGGATCTCCACGCGATGATTTGGTTTGAAGATCAGTCAAAGGAAAGGTCGTGGAACTTTAGAACTTTACCCACTGCATGGAAAGTATTTTAGGTATTACGTGGTCGCGTTTCAGCCATGCATTGGCGTTATATAACTGTTGACTCAACCCTACTTATCATTTCTCCTTTGCCCTCGGGCCTTTGGCCGCTCTGCAAACCCTCCTGGTCCATTTGGCTGTTTCGTTGATTGTTGTTAGTCCTCCTGCTGCTCCAGCTCTTCGTGAGCTCGGCTACTGCATTATGTGGGAGATTAGGGTGCTGAATGACTCGCTGCTTGTCCCTGCGATACCTCCGTTGTTTTAACTTGGGCTCTGGTCTGACATTCCTTACCCTTCGTCGTTCCCATGAGAGTGAATCCTCCTTCAAAGTATCGTGGCTTATACTGTCTGTAGACGGTGGGTTATTTGCCAGGAAAGAGATTTCAGCTGTAGGGTTTGACCTGTCCATCGAATTGATGGGGTTTCTTTTGTTGTCAGTGGTTGTGAGTTTAACAACGTCACCCCTTTTGCCATCGATAGGCAGGTTCCTTGCTCCAACTGGTCGCGGCATCACTATGTGGAAAATTCTACTGCTAAGGTAACCAGGTGTAAATGTTTTCTTTAAAGCCGAGTTAATATTAATGTTATTACGAATCTTTTGCATTAATAAAATAACTAAAAGTCGGCTGAAAAACTGTTTTGCAGGTATACCTGTTACCCTCCTCTGCATACAAAAGGAATGAGGGTTACGACAACACGGGCCACGATAAGCCCAGGTCTCTCCACGGCTTGTCCACTGTGTGTGAATCCTTAAGGGATTGCGATGGGTTGCTCGTTGCGGCCCTTATCGACCCTCATGGTTTTTTGGTTGTTTGTTTTTATGTTAAGCAAATCGTGGGTTAATACCCCAGCTCTTACGCGGAGCTCTCCGGCTTCGACCGTGAGTGTAAGATCTTGTTTGTAACTATTAATGTGTTTATAAAAACTTGAACAGGCTGTAAGCCTTCCTGCATAATTTTCTTTGCACTACTGTGGGTTAATATTACGGCTCTGGTTTTTATTTACAGTCAGTACATTGGTGTATTTTGTAAAGATTTGGGTATTTACCCTCGGTTATTATACCCGTAAATAGTTACTGAAATCCTTATACTATTTAAATTTTGAATGCTTATTATGTTTTAATTTTATTCTTATAAACGTATCTGTGAGTGTAATACTGTTAGATTTATCGTTAGTTGATTTACTTATGAATAAAAATTAGATTTTATAGGGTTTAACCCTAAATTGCAATGAAAGATAATAATACTGTTCTTATTTCTTTTAATGTTAAAGATTAAATTAAGAAGGCAGCTGTAACATTAGGGTTACTGATTAAGTTTAAGGTATGCAGTTAAGCTCGACTGCAGAGCATTCTGTCCTTCTGTCTTTTCTTCCTGCACAGATAAACTCTTGATTGAAAACTGAAAAGAGGTGTTATTATCTTGTTTATAAATTAATCTTCTTATTAATAAGAAAATGTAAATGTTGTATTGTTTATACCCTGATAATAATATAGGGTTTTAAATTCTTCTTTTTGCAATTAACTGAGTATTGTCGGTAGACTTATACTATAGCTCAAATAATTCTAAGATTTACTTTCAGAAATAAAATGCTACCTATGTTAATAGTAATATTATTCTTATATTACATAAAAGTTTACTGTTACATAACTATTTAACTCTCTGTGAGTACTATAGATTTTATTTTAATATTCTTAGTTTATTTTTCGTAAGTTTATTAAGCATAGTACTTGTTAATTATCTCTAATTTCTTTTGTAAATAAATTGTTTTTCTTAGTTATACTATTTATTTGTATACATACACAGACTTTAAATTAACTCTAACTAGGGTTTACTTTATAAGTACAATATTATCATTTATCCATAATCTGAATAAATGAAATAATATCTCTGTTTATTATTTGAACTCAGTCTTAAGAAGGAAATAATAAAATGAAAAACATTACAGACATTCATAGTCTCTAGTCCAAAATAGTTGACAGTAGTATCTAAATATTATATAACTAATTCCTATTTTGCGTTTATTCTTAACAATGAAGTCATCCGAATACAAGGAAGGAAACTATATAGTAAAACAGTAAGAATCCTAGTCTAACTTCTACTATCTATCTTTTACAGTAAAATTTACTGGAAACAAAAATACAGTACTAGGAAGTAGTTTTTATGACTATAGGAAAATAACTTATGAATTTGTGAGACACTTGTAGTTACTGGAAGTAACTAAATCAGAAGTTCGGTTCAGAAGAATACTACTTCCCAATACCGAGATACTATGCTGGAGTACGGTCTGGTGAACCCAGATGTGGAAAAACACATTAATTCTTTAACTCAGCAACAGATTAACTACTAGTAACCTGAGATACTCACATTACTAACTAACTAACTCTTCAATCATATAATATAAACATAGCATGCATCCATTCATACTCATTAAACATAAAGAGATAAGTGACATAACCTGTTTAAACTGGGACAACAACAGCAATGGGAGGCCGTTCCTCCCTACCAACTCCTGGAGAGCGCTCAGACAACGACTCCTCAGGACCCCCGAGCTTGCTCTGGTCTCCCTGGCTGGAACTAGGTGCAGCAAAGTCAGATACCAGTCTTCAAACTCAGTATTAACTCAGAACTATCAGTCAGTCCTCTCAGCCCAAAAGCTGTAATGAAATCAAGTTACTGCAGCAATCCTCTTAGAACAACTTCCTTACTGTATTTCCCTCTTCCTCAATGAATTTCCTGAATAACATTCACCTGAATGAATTCTCTCTGGAAAAATATCTGAGCAGCCTCAGCTCTCTTCATTGAGTACTTTTAAAAGATTGCCCAGGTCTTTTTTTGGGTTAACTGTCATTTAATGAGCCACCTGCTTTGATCCCACTTTCTTGGGGGATCATGACCCCAAATGTAGGGAAGTTGCCACCTGCAACTTAGGAAGTGTTTGAGGATGCTCCCACTTGTCTTTTGCCTTCCACCTAGTTCCATCCACCAGTTTGACCAGTAACCTCTTTTTAACAGCTCTCCCATGCTGTTGTCTCCATAATTTATTTATTAATAATAAAAATATTCTGAATTACATTCCAATTCTGTTGACTCTGCTGAGTCATCAATTTCCTACTTAGCATTAAATTTAATATAATGTCTCAGGAATATAATTAAAACCATTTACATAGTTTTACAAAATTGGGGTATGTGACAGTTATATTCGTGTTCGGGTTTTTCTTTCAACGTTTTTTCTCAATATCTTGCAACACTACCAATATTATAGGTGGGTGCATATTTCTGGATAGGTATGTGTTCTTATACTCTAGCCTGCACTTTACCATGACAACTACTATGGTGGTATCATCCAAGCTTCTGGGCAAAAATTTATGGATCTTGTCCAGATATGCAGGGACATTGATAATTGTCCCGGTAAGACCAAGTTGCACTCTTTTGTAGCCTAGCTATCTAATTTGTGCAAAAGTTATTCTTGGTGACACAAGTATTTCTTTTAAAGGGGTTAAAGAAGCCACAGATGATATTATGTCATTATGCCGAATTTGTATTTAAACAACAAATTTTGGCATTTTGGAATTTGATATTGATGTCTTGCAATGTTTACATATACAATCATCAATTATAATTTTTTTTGTTGCTTGTCCAATTGAAAGAGTTTTGAAAACCAATCTCAGGTCAGGGTCAATGCCTTTGATATCTGTTTGGAATGCAAACGTTCACATATAGAGAATGCATGGATTGGAACGTCTTCTATGGCTTCAAGATATATCTTTATAGCTTTTGAACATTTCCTATTTTCTTTTTCTAATTGTTTAATGAGTTTCCCCTATGACCTTATAAGTTTCTTTAGTTTGCATAAATTTCTATGTTGTTTTGTTAGAGAGGATTCTTGTTTGGTTTGAGAACAAACAGGTTCTTGGTTATGAACATTAAAATGCATTGTTTCAAGAAGTTGGTGCATTTTTGGAAAGATTGTATGTGCCAGGTTTATTTTCTATGTTTACATGAAGACAACATGTGTTCTTTCCCTCTTATTTGTTTGGTTTGCAGTTGTTCTTGCTTTAGTATTGGAGCGTTTTTCCTAGTTACAACAATGTTTTCTTTGTATTTGTACGTCGGAAGGACATTTTCATAAATATCGTTGGAAGCATCATTTTTCCATGTTATTGTACCACCATGTGTATTTTGATTATCATTACCACTTAGTTGGAGAGGCAGAAAGTGTGAGTGATAGCAACCAACTATATGTTCTAATAAATAGATAATAGATGGTGTAGTATTTGTTGGATGGATTTCCAAAGTAATTTCTTTGGATATTGTATTCCATATGTAGATGTTTATGTCTAAAATTTTGCATGCCCATTGTATAGCAAAGTGGTGTCCCTCTATATTTCCTTGAACATATGGTGCAGGCAAATTTATGATGTAGGTTTCCCAAGCAGAGATCATCGGTTTTTTTTGGATGAAACCAAAGTGTAGGTATTGTTCTAAATTTTTCATTTCTCTTTTGTCATGTCCAACGAAGCAATTGTAAAATGTTTGTGCAATTGCTTTTCATAATGAATAAGTGCTATCAAAGCATGTGAAAAAGCAAATTGCATGGAACAATGAATGGTGACAGTTACCAGTTATGAAATCGACAATTTGAAGCCCTTGTTGCTCCAAATTCTCAAGCATTTGGAAGTTTGGACTATGACCACAGAAATGCATCGTTGTACCTGACATTGATATATGTTTGGGAAAGAAAAAGGATCTATATGACAAGAGTACTTCAAAATGACCAGATATAGAGTTTGATCATGAAAGAGAATGTTATAACAATATTCATTATCTTTTCTATTGAAGTGAAGGTCTTTCTCTGATCTTGTTATAGACCACACAGAAATGGGGACATCCAAACATTTGATACATAAAACATATCCCCACAGTCCATGATGGGAGGGTGAATCAGGTTGGGGTAGAGATCGACATATGTTGCAAGTAGACTTCATAGTCAGAAACATTGTGCAAGCTTTAAAGGAATTCAGATCCAAGGTTTGAAAGCAAAGATGATTGGGCAATGGGATCTCTTTGCCCTAATCTGTTTCGGTATTATTTTATGACTTCTTCCCCTATTTCCAATGCCAAATAACAAAAATGCAACATTATAGCAAGTGCATCGAAGAGACAATCCCTTATTTTATAGTTAAAAGAATGTAAACGAAAAAGCCCAAAGCTAGTCAATGCAATGTTTCATTTTTACAACTAATGACCATACTTGCATTTGTTGTAACGACATCGTGCATGACAATGTAAGGATGTTCGCTCATCTCTCCTTGGTCCATCTTACGCTATTGTAAAAGAGGAAGGAAGTTGAACCATACAGGTCTTTGATTAATCGAGGGCACCTGATACTTTAAAGAGTTTGATTAGTACATGATTAGGTTGTTTGTCTCTTAATGTATAATTAAATGTCTAGAGAAAACTCTAACCATGAATAGCCCTGGGCCAAACAAGATGGGTTGGAAATCATTAAATAAAGTGAGAGGGGAAAAAATACAAAACAATATAGGAGAATATACTAACATATATTCACGTTAACTCTTTATAAATGAATAATTGAGGAGGATCAATTCGGTCAAGGTACATCGCGCACATCAAGTATTTCATTCAAGAAAAAAAGGATTTAAACTTCAATGAATTTGATCTCGTCTTAATGGCAAGAAATTTCCATAATTTTGCACCAAATTTGGAATATTAGAAATGGTTGACTCCTTGTGGTATATAAATGGTTCAACCAACATGGTATTTACAAAAAATAAATAAATAAATCTTACTATTTATTACATAATTAAGAGCAGTCCAAACCCCTAAGAATTGGGGCAGGGAGGTATTCCAAATAGTTTTTCAAGTCATAGGCTAGAGATAGCGTCGTGCCCTGAGCAAGGCCAAGTCTTTCCAATGAAAGCACACATGCATAGTTGTTTCTTAAAGTCTTCGATAGGTATACAAAAAATATGCCATGCCTAGGAATTGAATTTGGTAGGTAGGGTCCTATTTCACTTCGCAGGGCTATGACATATTGAATCCTTGAATATTTAGAAGCTAAAATTACAACATTATTTGTTTTCGCTTGGAAATGTAACCATTCATCAATATATCGTTGTATATACTCTAATTATCCAATTCAAATAGTTCAATGCTTCGATGATACCTCTTTTGAACACCCTTTGAGAATAGACTACTTGGCTTTGCCACCCTAAACATAGGAATAACTAATGGGAGCAAGAGAATAGTTCTTTATTTGATATGAGATAACCATGAGAAGTAGAAAAAGATAGGCCCAAACAAAGTAACATTTCTTTTAGTCTTGATACCTATATTAACCATGGGGAATACATATATATAAAGGGATACACCGAGCTAAATTTAAGCAAAGTAAATTGCAATGACTTTCTAGTTGACCAACAAAGAAAAATAATGAATAAGAGAATTAATCTAATGATAGAGGTTGTTGCAATTAAATCTTGTTTGGGATTTTAATTGACGAAATGCATGAATCTTAATGTTTTTTAGCACAGAAAGGGAATAAACAACACCTCATAATGTTGTTTAAGAAATTTAGAGATTGAAGGATTCTACTACATAGATTTGAACTAAAGTTTTGAAAAAGGAAAATAATAATAAAAGCTTGCTCATTCAAACAATGCATATCTTTCAAGTGTGTGGTTACATATGTGAAATGGTTTCTTACTCATAAATTGACTAAAGAAAATGTGACAATTCCTATCTATATTTTTGAAACATTTTCAAAGGATTCACATTAGAAAAGAATGTGAAGTTGTGCGTTATTTTCCATCTTAGAAAAAAAATAGTCATGACTTTCTATTTGCGAACAATGTCCAACCTATTGCATTTGAGAACAATGTTTTGATCCATAAGGAATTATATGCACTAACGAACTTTTAGAACGAGATGGCAATAATATCCTCAAGATCTCATTTGCTGGATTTTATTACCAATGTTTGGAGGGTTGCTCCCTTCTCTAACTTAGTTTGTAGCTCTAAATATTTTTCCAAATTAGGGAGGGAGGGGGGGAGGATTCTTCTAGTGGGAAATATTTGAAAGAAAATAATTTGTTAATGAATAGAAGACATTGCTTTGACATGCTTTTTACACCATGCAAAATTTGTATGCTTCCTCTTGGTTGAGCTAATGTTCTTAATTGAGATGACCCAATTGACATGTTATTTTTTCAAATAAAGCAGAGGGCTGAAATAGAGGATGTTTTTCGTTATAGTATAGAAACCATGATGTATCAGAATCCTTGAAAGGTGAACCTAATCCAAGTGCCAAACACGAAACTATTTATGAATCTACAATTGTGCAGATATGCTTATGACTGCTTTCCTATTGCTCATATCTACACCCCAATTCTAAAAAGGAACATATTATTTCCATTCCCAATGAATTTGGAAGAAACGATTGAAAGGATCAAATTTGTATGGGATATTTGACATTCAAGGTTGCAAAGAAGGCATAAATATTTAAATGATATTCAACATATCACAATAACTCTATCGGAAAGTTCGACGAGGGAAAAAATTCTAAAACAAAGATCTCATTTTTTTCTTCGTTTTGACAACTATATTTGCATAAATATTATTGAAAGGGACATGGCACATATGTAGCCAAAATGGTATCTAAGAACCAACAATCCATTCATTTTTTTAAATGAACAACAAGAACATAACATACAATCATGAAAACCTTGCTCAACGAAATGAAAGAGAGCTAACTACTTTGGTTTGCATGAATGGAATAGTACGTAAAAAAGAATTAACTGTTGGGAAACAAAAGCACGGCGAGCTCCTGAATTTGTGGATCGCCCTCACGCAGGTCATGGCTCTGCGTGGCTCTGATTGCTGAGAATCGATCCAGTGCAGGCTGAAATTGCTGAAACCGTTGGGAAGAGCCGTTGGGCATTCTCCAGAGACCTGATTTCTGATCTGTGCCCATGATCTGAGTATCTGGCAACTGTAGCAGCCAGATGGCTGGGGAGGAGCGTCCACCTCCTGACCCGAAATTTTCCGCCTTTGACAGGCTAATTGGGACCCAGAATAGGAGATCGGGACCACGAGACCCACCGAAGTTTGTTAAGAGAGTTGAAGATGTACCGGAGGTAGCACTCCCCCCGGAGGAAACAATGCGAGTAGCTCTTTCCTTGGCAGAACGAGCCCTTATCGGGCAATTCACCGGGCTTTGGACATCCCCAAAAACTACCGAAAGCTGGGTCCAACGGAACTGGAGACCTCTAATCACCAAAAACATCGCTTCATACTCCGTCGGCAGGGGTTACTTTCTGTTCGACTTCAAGTCCAAGGAGGATAAAGATCTAATATTCAGGAACGGGCCCTACTTCATGGGGCCGCAAGGACTATACCTCAACGGATGGACTCCGGATTTCGATCCAGAAGCTGACACCCCCAAAGCTGTGCCAGTTTGGGTCAGGCTCCCTAATCTCCCCATGCACTGCTGGAACTCCAAATCTCTTCAGGCAATCGGGACTACCCTGGGAAATTACATTGATATGGCGAGCCCAAAGGATCAATATGCCTGTGCACGAATATGCGTCGAGGTGGACCTAGAATCAGGACTGCCAGAGGCCTTAAAACTAACTGTAGGAAGCTGGTCCCACTTCCAGAAGCTCGACTATGAACAGCTCCCTTTCAAGTGCAGGGGCTGCTAGGAATACGGGCACTTCATCCGGAACTGCCCCAAAAAGCCTGAAACACATCAAGAAAAGGCAGAAGGTTGGCAAAAGGTGAATAGATCCAGATCCAAAAACCAAGGTGGTGGAGGATCCAAGAATGGTGGAAGTAGCAAAGAAACCAGAAACCCCCCTCCTGAAGAACCCCAAGAAGCATCCAAGACAAATGAACCCAATGACGTAAGACATGAGGCCACTAATGCCGGAGGCGAAACAAGCAATGAAGAGAGCAAAGAATCAAAAGCAAGCCCATCAGATCAGCATGTGGAAGATCAAGAAGAAGGCACTGAAATGGCAAAAGAAGGAGAACCTAGGGGGAAATCTGAGGAAGAATTCGAATCAGAGGAAGAGGAAGAAGAAGAAGGGGAGATCGCGCTCATCACTCCAAGACAGACTAAAACTAAAGGCAGGAAATCCAGAAAATAGATCCGGGATCAAGCTACCTACAAGGATAAGCTGGAAGGATCCCAGCCAACCTTGGAAAAGCTACTGAAGAACACCAGAAACACTCGTCAGCAAGGGCATGCCCAGAAAGGGATGCCGACAAATTCCAAAAGTAAATAATGAAGGTCCTCTCCTGGAACTGTAGAGGTCTCGGCAGCAAAAGCAAAGAAGAAGCCATGATGGACTTAGTCTCTCTTCACCATCCAGACATCTTCTTGATCCAGGAGACCAAGATGGAGGAAGCTGCATTTCTCCAAGTAAGTACTAAATTTTGGAAAAAACAAGGTAAAGCAGCCATTAGTTCAAGGGGCGCATCCGGAGGCATCGGAACCCTTTGGGATGACAAGAAATTTGAGGCAATCGACATCAAGTATAGCTCTAACTGGATCCTCACTCTGTTGAGGCAAAAAGACACCAATACTCTGGTAAGAATTTTCAATATTTATGCTCCTAATTCCTTTGCTGATAAAAAAACCTGCTGGAATCTCCTCCGGGAGGAAAGAAGTAACCAGCTTGGGAATGTAATCTTGGGAGGGGATTTTAATGTCATCCTCAGCCAGGACGAAAGAAAAGGGGGCTCCAGGGTCAGAGACCCCTTTAAAGAAATTGTAGATGATCTCATCTTGGAGTGGGACCTCATGGACATCAAGCCATCCATGGGAAAATACACCTGGAGTAATAGGCGGACTGGCCCCGGGCACATTGCTGCCAGGCTGGACCGATTTCTGGTCCAGGACTCCTTCCTACTCCTGGGACTTAATCTGGCCTCCAAAATCCTACCATTCGGAGGATCGGATCACAAGCCGATCATACTCGAGCTGGCAATGATTAAAAACTTAGGACCGATCCCCTTCAGGTTTAATCCACTGTGGGCCACCCAGCCTGACTTTCAAAAGCTAGTAGAAGACTCATGGGCCCCCCCGGTAAATGGGTCCTCCTTCTACGTTTGGGAGGAGAAGCTGAGAAGATTGAAGAAAAAGCTACGATCCTGGGTCAAATTACTACCTTCTATCAATGATAAGAAAATCCAGGCTGGCCTAGCGCTGGAACTCCATCAGGCTGGTATGGAGAACAATGAAGTAACCAACGCTGACATCCAAGCAGAGATAAGACTGCACTCCAACCTCCATGAAGCTTGCAGGCAAGAAGCTGAGTGGTGGAGAACCAAAGCACGCTGTAAATGGCTGAAAGATGGAGATAAAAATACTGGGTACTTCCACAAAC